>CM053263.1:18978607-19113607 GCA_028583405.1 Pogonophryne albipinna | reverse complement strand
TATCTGCAGCTTTTCCAGAGTCATTTCTTATGATTACATTTTTCCACAGGCCAACAACAGCTTCAACAAAACTATTTCCCTCAAAGAACAAACCAAACATGCCCTGTTGTCGTGAGAGAGAAAGTGCAGAAGGAAACATCCATTGAACTCAGTGTGCTGCTCTGTGATGCTAGTTCAGATACTTGGCGTCTCATCTTGGGTGCAAGGTCATCAATGTTTGGGCTCAGGCTCTGAGCTGAGGAGACCCTCAGGATGGAGTGAAGGTGTGCGTGCAATATACCGGCGGGCCAGATCTAATAGGAATTAGAAATTATCCTGCGGGCCGAAATTCAATCCACCAAGGGCCGGATTTGGCCCCCGGGCCTTGAGTTTGACACGTGTGCTTTAAGGGATCCAACTCAGGGATGAACAATTAAAAGAATACAAATATGCATTAAAAGTTCAAATTAAACATCGCAGACAAATATATACATATAAAAATAAGAAGTCAAGAAAAAATATAAGTAAAGTGAACATCTTCAATAAAAAATGTAATTAAATATTATATTAAAATAAGATTTTGAGAAAAAATGGCAATAAAGGCAAAATGATTACAATAAAAAAGATGAATTAAAAAGTAAAAATTAAACAAAACAGATAAAAAAGAATATATAAAAATAAGAAATTAGGTAAGATGGTGCAATCAAATAAAAAGTAAAGTAAAAATGCAAAAAAACTGTTGTAAAAAAATAAGAAGTCAAGAAAAAAATGGAAAAAGTAAATAAAATATGACTTAAAAATAATAAATACTAAATGGTAATAAACATGAACTTGAGAAAAAAGTGTGAAATGAAAGAAAAAAGTTGATTTAAAAAAGTAATTATGTAATAAGAATAATAAATCAACATGAGTCTGTGCTCCCTCTCAGAGACTCGGGGTGTTTTCTCAATGTCGAGGACGCTTCCTTGGTAGCACATGTCTTCCGAGTCACTTCCTTAAGAAGCGATGCAAGAATCCTTCCTAGCCTCGGAAAACAAAGAACGGTGGAACAGGCTAACAGGTGTGCGTCATATGTGAGGCCCCGCCTTAAATGGATGCTTGGTCCGCGCTTGGTCCGTGCGCAAAGCATTGTGGGGATTTTAAGACCGCGGAGGATACACATGTGCAGCCTCGAAATTTCCCGCAACGAAGGACGCCGGCCTCGGTAGAATTCCAAGTATGCTGGACATTGGAACAGTCCTTCGGGGGGACTCGATGACATAGCATCCTTGAAATAGTGGCTCTGGAGCATCCTTCCTAGACATTGAGAAACACCCTCAGTGTTTCCGGCGTCTGAAGCGCTTCTGTTTGATTTAGATGTTTGTAATTTCTCCCCCCCGCTGCCCTGAACACAGCAGCAGCGTCTGTCTCTGTTTGATCTGTCTCTGTTTAATCTACTCTCTGAAATCTAATCCCGATCATCCTCGTTAAAGAACCGCCGAGAGAGACGAGCGCATAAAGAGAGAAATCAAACCCATTGATTAGAGAGGAAACGGCTCCTCGCTCTCTCTCAGGTTGATTAAAAGAACGTCACATGGGAACGCCGGGACGTTCATGCACAAAATAAGGGTTTATTGTTTGTTTGGAGATGCAGCCTTCAAAACACTCCCAACTAATTCATTTAAATTCACTTCTATTATTTTAAAGAGGCCCTATTCTGCTTTTTGGGGGGTTTTCCCTTTCCTGTGCATGCAAAGGGTTAAATCACAAAGTTCCGGAACACGGTGACATCACTACGGAAAACTTGCGCTCTTATTGGCTAGCGCTCCAACACATTGTAGGTGACAGGCTAAAAGGGGCGGGACATCTCTAAGCGGGTTGACCAATCACAACAGAGCCGGCCAGCTAACCAATCAGAGCAGACTGGGCTCTGGTTTCAGACAGAGAGTGAAAAGAGTTGAGAAAAATGAAGAGCTTTTTGAACATTAAAGCATGGAGTGTGTGTGTGTGTGTGTTTGTGTGATTGTGTGTGATTGTGTGTGATTGTGTGTGTGTGTGTGTGTGTGTGTGTGTGTGTGTGTATGTGTGTGTGTGTGAGTGTGTGTGTGATTGTGTGTGTTTGTGTGTGTGTGTGATTGTGTGTGTGTAATTGTGTGGGTGTGTGATTGTGTGTGATTGTGTGTGTGTGATTGTGTGTGTGGGTGTGTGTGTGTGTGTGTGTGTGTGTGTGTGTGATTGTGTGTGTGTGTGGGTGTGTGTGTGTGTGTGTGTGTGTGTGTGTGTGTGTGTGAGTGTGTGTGTGTGTGTGTGTGGCCTAGCATTACTATACTTGTGGGGACCTAAATCTGTTTACACAGTCACGTGTGGGGACTCGCCTCCCTTATGGGGACAAATTGGAGGTCCCCATGAGAGGAGTCATTAATTTTAGGGTGAAGACTTGGTAGGGTTAAGGTTAAGGGTTAGGGTTAGGGTTAGGGTTAGGCATGTGTTGGTTATGGTTAAGGTTAGGATAAGTCTCCAGGAAATGCATGTAAGTCAATGTAATGTCCCCTGAAGTGATGTATACATGGTATGTGTGTGATTGTGTGTGTGTGTGTGTGTGTGTGTGATTGTGTGTGTGTGTGTGTGTGTGTGTGTGTGTGTGTGTGTGCATGTGTGTGTGCGTTACCTGTTCTTGTTGCTGGAGATCCAGTCAGAGATGTAAGTGACGGCCTGGCGGTGGCACTGTTTGTTCCCGAAGCTACATGCTAACATGATTAGCTCCCTCTGTAGCTCCCTGTGGAGGAAAAGAAGGAATTATACGCCATTTTCTGGGGTTTTGAACGTCAACAAATTTGATTTAAATACATAAATATGAGCTTTAACATCAAAATAAGTGGGAGTTTATTCTGTCCAAGTATGTATGTGTGAGGTAGACACAGAGACTATTTGCAATGAATGGATTTAATTGAATGAATATAAGCCGCAGTGATGGATAAGTGAAGGCCTTTTTAAAAGTACACACGTTATATACAAATCTATATGCAAGAACATGAACTGAGAGAGCGGCTGTATTCTGAGAGCCCTGAGGTGTGGCTGTGGGATTAGTCTCATATAGGAGTGTGTGTGTGAGTGTTGGTGTGTGTGTTTCAAGTTTCAAGGCTTTATTGTCATGTGCACAGCAGCTACAGTGTAGATATGGCAATGAACAACTGAAGTCACAGGCTCCTCCGACAGAGCAACATGAAACAAAGAAAACAGATGAAACAGTGCAACAGAATGTTTTGAGATGTGCAAGTAATACAAATAAAATAGAAATTGTCCAAGAAGACTAAATGGAATATGATATATTAGATAGATAATTAGCAAAATGCAAACAGATGAATGTTTATGTGTGTGTGTGTGCGCGCGTGTGTGTGTGTAGCGTACTCAGTCTGGTAGGACGCCTGCAGAACGTTGCCTTCACTGCTGGGAACGTTAGTCGGCCAACCCATACGATGATACCGAGCCGCAACCTGCTTCAACACGTAGTCCTGTTATAAACACACACACACACACACACACACACACACACCACACACACACACACACACACACACACACACACACACACACACACACACACACACACACACGGTTAATTAACTTTGTACGACTCTTGGATTTTTTTTTTTTTTGATGGCACCTTCAAAAAAGGAGAAGCTCTACTCTTCTCATTGTTCCTGTATAATGACAATAAAGCATTCTATTCTAATTGACTTGTTGCCATGGTAATTGATTGAGGTGTTTACGCTGAACAGGCTGTACTCGTCGGTGCGGTCCAGTAGCTTGTCGAGCTGATAGAGAGCCCGGCTGGCAGAGTGCCACGGCAGGAAGGAAGGCTCCTCCGGCAGGTAGCCAATCAGCTGCAAGGGAACGCCCTGAGGGAGGTACCCCGCCCTGAGGGAGGGAGAGAGAGAGAGAGAGAGAGAGAGAGAGAGAGAGAGAGAGAGAGAGAGGGAGAGAGAGAGAGAGAGAGAGAGAGAGAGAGAGAGAGAGAGAGAGAGAAAGAAAGAGAGAGAGAGAGAGGGAGGAGTTAACAATGCCAACAATTTGATCCTGTACTGAAACAATTCTTCCCGAAACTCAATAGTAAGCATCCTCAAATGTTTAAAAATGTAAATGAAGAACTCAACATATTACTCGGCGAATATAAAGAGAGCTGAATTCTCGCTGGACAGTTTGAGGGAACACCCGGTCTCACATGGCATATATTCAGAGCTCTAGCAATACTGCATGTTACTGTGATCATGCTTGTTGGGGAATAGTTCTCCAAGATATCCACCTTTTGCCCTTTGACGTTTATGAGCAACCTGACGTCTGTTATCTCCCTTAAGGAATGGGCTGCTTCAGCCATATGTTGTTGTGTTTACGACCGGGCAACTCTCGGTCACAGATGGTTCATTGTTGTGGGTACACTGGAACACTTCCTTCTCGGGGTTTGTGGACTCCAAGGTGTGAAATCTTCGAGGCCATAAGTGTCAGACGCAAGTGATTCAGTGTTCCCTGCTGTTTAGTCTATCTCCCCAAATATGTTGATTGCTCTCTCTGAACCAGTTCAAAGGTCTATCGAGAGAGAGGCTCTTCAGAATTGACGTGGCAACTCTACCGTGAAGTCAGGACCTCTGACTCTTTGACTTGTTTTGTGAATTCTCCGACCGAAGCTCCCAAATAAACCATCAGTGTTTGACATCAAAGCCCCAGCTCTCCTGTGTCTCCTTCCTGACTCGGTGACTCCCACTGCATTGCTACACAGAAGTTTCCCCCACAATGCTAATAAAGCTATTGAATTGAATTGAGAGAGAGAAAGAGAGAGAGAGAAAGTTCATATCTTTTCGTACAGAAAACACGTGTTTTCAAAAACAAAAGAAAACGCGTTATTTCAGAAACATGCACGTTGATTCCTCGAGAGGAAAACCAGATCAGTCCTTAAAGAAAAGTCCTTGATTTCTGGTAAAGTAAACATGGTTTTTGGAAAAACTTCAGAAAAGAAAACTCGTTAATCCCGTCAATTCACAAAACGCTTAACTTGCTTGGAAAGAGTACACGTTAAATCAAGAACAGGATCATTTCTTGGAAAGAAAACTTATTTGAAACCAAAGTAAACAAATTATCTCAACTGAAACCACCAGAAAAGTAGTGACGTGTGCAAAAACTGGAAAATCCTGTTCACATGTTTTAGTTTGACTTCTTCACTTCACCATAAAGAAAGATAGGAAGCAGAAGGGGTTTCTGTGCCTGATAAACATCGATCACTAGATGTAAGGGCAGAGAAGGAGAAGCACCTTCACAGAAAACATGACGTCTGAAAGTAGAAAACACATCGGACTCGTTCACACTGAGCTGCTGTTCCACTCTCATCCTTTTCTCCGCCTTCATTTTGAGTCTCGTAAACAGGATGTTTTTTTCTCCTCTGCAAACTGGATGGATTATGGAAATGTGTGTTTTGGAGGCCAGGTGCATGATGGGAATGCAGATGAGTGTGTGGAGGCGGGATTATGGAAATATGACAGATTAACTCGCTCTCTCTCTCAACCTGTGAATTCAAATAACACTCCGTTAAATATTGTCCACGGCCACTTTGATTGACAGCTCTTAAAGGTCACTTCCTGTCGGGTGTGAAATAATAAAACCCCTCTGCGGTCATTCCTTATCACTTTCACTTCCAATAATCAGAATGGAAACCAATACAACTGCCTCCACTTGTGATGTGGGAGGGGCTGAAGGTCGCCATGGCGAATGTTAACGAATGCACTCGTTTTTATTCACGATGTAACCCGGGCGACGGCGGTGGCATTTAGAGGCCGAGTTTGTCTTATTGTGACTGTAGATTATTAACACGCACACACACACACACCCCCCCCCCACTCACACACACACACTTTAATTCAGTTCATTTTTGAAGTAAGTTGGCTCTGTTAGAGAAGCAGAGAACTAAGACGATTATAGATTTTCAATTTTCCCTCTCATTTACAATGTGTGTGTGTCTTTGTGTCTCTTTCCCAGCTTTGTCGTCTTAACGAGCTCATTACCTCGTTAACGTCGTTAAAGGCCAGTTAATTGTTTGTCCATTAGCAATGCTCAGTGGAGAGGTAACGAGGGACTGCTGCGGACACACACACACACACACACACACACACACACACACACACACCACACACACACACACACACACACACACACACACACCACACACACACACACACACACACACACACACACACACACACAAACTCACACCCACACATACACACACACACACACACACACACACACACACACACACACACGAACTCACACCCACACATACATACACACATGAACTCTCACACACACACACACACACACACACACACACACACACACACACACACACACACACACACACACACACACACACACACACACACACACACACACACAGAGAAAGGGAAAGGGAAAGGCGACATACATCACTGTTTAAGAGTACACTCGAAGAGACAGCCATTTAATACTGCTTAACTGCAGCTTAACTAGCTTCACACACACACACACACACACACACACACACACACACACACACACACACACACACACACACACACACACACACACACACACACACCACACACACCACACACACACACACACACCACACACACACACACACACACACACACACACACACACACACACACACACACACACACACACACACACGATCACACACACAATTAGCTTTACAGTTCCCATTCTTTAGCCAATCAAATGCCAGCAGAAGACGACACAGCATTATTATATAAACTCAGAGAAATATCCCTTAATCGCTGTAATCAGTTTAACAAAAGGCAAACCGCCCATTACATCTCTATCAGTGATCATCAGCATGGATCTGAGATGTGATGGCCTGATTGTTCTCAGTTGGCCCAGTAGGTCGTTATCGTCCATTGTAAAGATGAAGGACAGTGAAGGGAAGCTCACAATTGTTAACTGACTCCTGATTGGTGGAGGAGAACTCTAGCTCCAAAGCCCAGTCTGCATACAGAGGAGGGAGGAAAAGAAATAGATAATACATGATTTGTTTCTGACTCCTGAGGCCTGCACTACGAAGCAGGATTTTCTCTTAGCGGCTAACTTCAGGGAAAACTCGGGGTTTCCGGTCCTACGACGCTGGTTCTCTTTTTAGCGGGCTAGATCTCCATGGTAACTTATGCTGAGCGGCTAACCTGCCCCGGAGCAGGTTAGGTTCCAGGATAAGAGATCAACCCAGAGAAAGCACTGCCTGCTGACCAATCAGAGCTCAGTGTGCGGAGTTTAAAGCGATCAAGTCATATTACAGGAGAAAGGAAATACAGAAAAACTGCCGGCAAAAATCAACCGACTGTGTGAACGTGAAAATGAATAGAATATCACCTCCATCTTCAGAGCAATCTGACTATTATAACATTAGCGTTAAGAAAGCTTAGTTAAATATCTGCCACAACATAAGTAACCGGATCAAAGTAACATTAAGTACAGTCCGTGGCACTGTGAGTGCAGACGTCGATGTCATATCATATCACATCATAATGTATCATATTTCCTTATCTGAGTCAGCTGAGCCGTATCTGCGGTCTCTCGGGCTTAACAGGTTAAGTACAAAGACGAATCGTTCGCGAACGTGCAAATCACCAGAAGTCGTTCGCGAACCGGTGAACGAATCAGTAAACAAATCTTTAAAGTGAACTGAATCAAAAGATTCGTGTCCCCGAAGGGAATCGAAATGCCCATCACACATTTCTGACTGCCGCTAGCTGAAGCTTGGTTGGTTGCTAGGTTACTAGCTGGGTGTTCTCCAATAAGGGGGCGGAGGAAACAAAGTTAGTGATTACTGGTTCCATGTTGATTTATTTCAATACAGATTGTTGGGGGGAACTGAAAGGCTCTTACCGTACTGGTTACTTTGTAGCCCGGACATTTCCCCAAAACACATTTTAGACGCGATCGCTACACAGAAGTACCTTTCAAATCCCATCATTTTTAAGACCTTCTAAATCATATTTAAGACCTTTCAATTTTTTTTGTCATTTTTAAGGCCTTAAATTCAGATGATCAAATTTAAGACTTTTTAAGACCCCGCGGGAACCCTGTGTTCAGTCAAATACAACTTATTTTTAAAGGTAAATTCTTGTAATTTCGACCAGCGTGGCGTAGTTTCTCTCCCTCTCTGACAGATGTGGCTGAGGTAAGAAGAGCCTCTTTAGATCTGTTTCTCTTTCTGTACAGATCACACACACACACACACACACACACACACACACACACACACACACACACACACACACACACACACACACACACACCACACACACACACACACACACACACACACACACACACACACACACACAACACACACACACACACACACACACACACAGACACACACACACACACACACACACACAGGAATAAAAACAGAGAATGCCATGGCAGTCGTGTCTAGCTGTTGCTCATTCAACATGACAGAGCACAGATGGCAGAGCGGGGGAGGATTGAGTTATGGACTTGGTGTCAGAGTAGATTTTGGTTACAGGGCTCAGAAAGCTCCGGGCTGAGAGCATCAGGATGAAGAACGACACTCTCCTCCTCCTCCTCCTCCTCCTCCTCCTCCTCCTCCTCCTCCTCCTCCTCCTCCTCGTCTCGCTCTCTAATTCATCCCCGAGTTTCTGCCTGCTTCTGAATCTCTTTTTGTCCTAAAGTACTCTGAATGCATCGGTCACCTCGCAGAGCCAGATGTGATCCTGACGTTTCTACCAGTGAGAGTCGCTCAAATATATCTTTCCAACATCCTTCGCTGAAACACAAACATATTCTATCTACATGTATATAGACTTTCTGCACTACTTTGTATTATGTTGCCTTGCTGGAGGAGCGCAGGTCAGGAGAATGTCATCTAATCTACACTGTACTGTAGCGTTGTGCATATGACACTAAAACCTGTCAATCTTGATCTCTTGGATGCACAAAATGAAACGTGAAGTTCCTGAAGCCACATGAGGTCAGGTGGCAGCGTCCGATACACATTTCCAAAACCCTGGAATGCTAGATGCAGTTTAATTCCTCTTGAAAGTTATGATTCATTAAACAACAAACTAGGGTTGACTTTCCAGAAAAAACGAATTAATCTAAAATCCAAATATCACTATTGTTATCAGGCAAAAGATAAGGTGACAAAACAACGCGCTAATAATGTCCAAAAGACAATGTGCCAAATGTGATACTATACATAATGTGACTAATAATGTGGTCTTCCGCCATCCAACACACAATTGTCTCGTTCATTTAAAGCCTTGCCCATCACAGCTGGAGGCTGAGTAAAGTGTTTGCTATCAAAACACAGTTCTATAAATATTAATTTCATACATCAACGCTGTAACTCAAATACATCTGTCAGATATTTTCATCGTAAATCAAAAAGCTGTTCCAATGCAATGTGTTGCACGAAAACCCATGATTACCTTCTTCCAAGACTTTGTTTTGCATGAAGGAAAGTTCCCTTCATCGAATTTGCAAATACGTTCCCATTAAAGTCCATTGTGTCTCACTTCCATTCTATGTTTGAGAAGGACTCAACAATGCAAGAGTTAGACTTTGAAACCAAACTAAATATCCCTTCCTAAATCTTCACTGACAACATATTGCAGAACTTTTAAGATTAGGCAAAGCAGATGGATTAGAAAACAGAGGCGTCTGAAATAACTTTATTCAGTACTTTTGCATAAATTAGACGTTTGAACGGCTGAGATACAATTCAAAAAGCATAAGAAGATGATCTGCAGAGTTTCACGGTTATTTAGAGAATTACTGACGATAAACAATCAGCAAATAAAGTTTTGTTATCTCGCTTTTGCTCCATTAGTCTCTGACTCTCTAACTTTCTCTGTTTATTTCCTTTGCTTGTTCACAGACAGTCTTTTCTCTACCAACTAGCTGGCAAATACAACGTCTGAACGTCAGTAAATGTTACAAGAAAAGACCACCAATCGTCCTGATATTAATACTCGTTCTAATACCGCTTATCTTGTACGTTTTGAAGACAGGTTGAGTTGTTCGACCCAGGAATCTTGCAAAGAAACTAAAAGTTAACACGTCCACTTAGTTCCTGAAAACAAAAGCCCTGATCTGGGAACAAAGGTGAAATAATATTTACTCTGAACATCTCAAAAACTAAATGTTTTTTTCTCCAAATGTCAAAAAATCCACCCGAGAGGATCAAAGTGCAGTGGACATCGCTCTGTCTTTCCAAATCAGATTTCTTTACTTTTGGGTCTTTTTAAGAAGGTTTTGTGTATTTTCCTGCTCCTCAGAGGATAATCCCTTTACATGTGGGCCTTTTATCTGTTAACCTTAATTCATCCCATTGAAAGAAGGCGACACAAGTAACATCCTAAAGATATTCTTAGTCCTAGAAACCACTGCAGGAACCATTGGAGGAAGGTTTTGGTCAAACAACCTAGAAAAAGACAATTAAAAACCCAAAAACGAATTGAGTTAATTTGACATTTTCTGTAGTTTCCTCACAGCTCTTGTCCCCTCTGGTGTTATTCTTCTGCTTCTCTAACCCTACACCCAAGGTTGTTTCTGAATAAATAGTCCTGACGTACCGCCTCGGCTGTGCAATGAGAGATTTGCTCAACATGCACATCTATTGGGAGGAAGAGAGGAAAAGGATGCAAGGCTACCGTGTTAATCCTCCAGCTGCACTTATCTGTGGAGGAGGACTCACCCCCAGCCAGAGCTCCATCCCAAAGCCACAGTGTGTGTGTGTGTGTGTGTGTGTGTGTGTGTGTGTGTGTGTGTGTGTGTGTGTGTGTGTGTGTGTGTGTGTGTGTGTGTGTGTGTGTGTGTGTGTGTGTGTGTGTGTGTGTGTGTGTGTGTGTGTGTGTGTGTGTGTGTGTGTGTGTGTGTGTGTGAATCCATAGGTCTTAGCTTAACTCACATACAGGATCTAAAGCTCTGTATGTGCAGCTGACTCGGTGAAACTTCATGCAACAATTCTTCGAGTCTGCTGCTAGAATCCACTTCAAGATACTCGTACTGGTTGTATTTAATTAACCAGAGACTTGTATTCAAAATGACTGACAGTAAGTGCAATAAACCATGAAGATACAACCTCAGAAGGACAAGGAAAATACAGATATATTGACTTCAAATAAGCCAAACCAATGTAAGAGCTGGTGCGTTAAGTTTCAAATGGGCTAAACCAATCCCCCAGGAAGTGCGCCACTGAGAGACTTTCATAGAAATAAATGGGTTCCCGCCTCAATGGCAGGGCTCGACATTACAAATGGCCCGCTGGCATAACGTACTTTCCACTTGCCCGCTCGGGCCACTAAAAATATTGCTTAAAAAACCCAAAAACAGTAAGACATAAATGCACATGGTCTTGTGGTATTGGTATTTTGACTAGTAATTTTGTTAAATTGTTTCGTTTATTAACGCTGAGGCGGTTGTCGTTGTTAGATGAAAAGCAAACAGCTGTTTACAGACTTTCGCGCCACCTAACCATTCACCAAAATGTTTTTCAAACCAGCGGTAAACGGCCAAGCACCGGGCAAAAAACTATCTTCAAATAAAAGTAAGTCACCGGAGGAGCTAAAGGAGAGTGACAGGGAGCGTGAGAAGAAGAGGGCCACACTGGCTTGATCGATGGAGTTGGCTTCAATATGATGCCAATATAATATCAACAAGGTCTTCTGTCGGCTCTGTACATCAATGCCGACCTCAGTGACAAGTAAGTGAAGAGTAGAAAATAAAAAAGGTACATTGGCTTCAGGGAAATGTCCCAGCAGGAGAGAGGGGTCGAATCATTTCTAACTCCTGATAATGACAGGAAGGCAGAAAGCACATTATACAAATAATAATACTTTTACAATGACCACAATATAATTATTTGAATAAACCAAATATGAACAATTGCTTTATAGAAATGTATAGTTATAGTGGCTATTGACGTACAATGGTTGGGCCGGTGGAATTGGAGGTGGGATGTTTCGGTTTGCAACAAAGGTTGTGAAGACGTTCTGCTGTCCTGAGGTCAAACATTGGGTTTGTTCCATCATTTTGGCGCCAGGTGTGATTTTGTTTAGGGTTAGGGTTAGTAATGTAGGAAGTACCAGTGTCCTAAATGTTAAATCATACACTCCAGCATGTGCACTTTGCTGTGCATCGGCCAGTTTGCTCACTACTCCCTCAGATACCAGTCAACAAACCTGCTTGTTCTCCTGTCTCCAGAATAGTGGAACGAGCTCCCCATCGATATCAGGACTGCAGAAAGTCCACACATCTTCTGTTTCGACTGCGTTTGATCCAATAATGAAAACTATTCTCACTGCCTTACGTAACACTTAGAAAGGTTTGGTTGATTTGAAGCAGCACTTACAATGGTTAGGCTTAAGGTTATGTACCTGCTGTATTCCGGTTGTTTTAGCGTTTGTACCCTCATGGTTGAAGTTATTGTAAGTCCCTTTGGATCAAATCATCAGTAATGCTGGTGTAACAGATGATGAGAACACTGAAATATATCAGTTCATCTCAAATATTCAGACATATTCAGCCCGTTCTGCTCAACAAAAGACGATCCTTATTGCAAAACTAACACAAACAGACAGACACAGAGGGCTGTATTAGCCCTCTGTGTCCAAATGTGTTACAGGCTGAGTGATGGATGAGCTGTCCTGACAGAAAGGACTGAAAACAGATATCATTTGTCCACCACTGTCTCCTGTCTGTTCCCCCGAGTGTCAGTCTGTGAGGAGGGGATTGTAAACCAGACAGAAACAATATTTTTTCTGGTTAAAGGATGACTCACCTCGCCAGGTTGAAGGCATCATCAATAAGTCCTGCTCTGTTTCCAACGGAGATTATCTGAGAAAGAGACGGAGAAGAGAGTGACACACAAAGAGAGGCTGTCGTGAAGTCAAACAGAGAAATAACACAAATAGAAAAGCAATACGGTCATTTTCAAATCAATATTGTGGGTCAAGTTGTTGGTTTATTTAGTATGAAGCCGTGAAATAAGCGGGACAATGTGGGTCATTAATGAAAACCAGAGTACAAATACTTTGTTACTGTACTTAAGTACATGTTTCTGATATCAGTACTTTACTCCAATACTTATTTTTCTGACGACTTTTTACTTTGACTTCTTACATGTTGAACACAAATACCTGTACTTTCTACTTCTTACATGTTGAACACAAATACCTGTACTTTCTACTTCTTACATGTTGAACACAAATACCTGTACTTTCTACTTCTTACATGTTGAACACAAATACCTGTACTTTCTACTTCTTACATGTTGAACTCAAATACCTGTACTTTCTACTTCTCACATGTTGAACACAAATACCTGTACTTTCTACTTCTTACATGTTGAACTCAAATACCTGTACTTTCTACTTCTTACATGTTGAACTCAAATACCTGTACTTTCTACTTCTTACATGTTGAACCCAAATACCTGTACTTTCTACTTCTTACATGTTGAACCCAAATACCTGTACTTTCTACTTCTTACATGTTGAACTCAAATACCTGTACTTTCTACTTCTTACATGTTGAACTCAAATACCTGTACTTTCTACTTCTTACATGTTGAACCCAAATACCTGTACTTTCTACTTCTTACATGTTGAACCCAAATACCTGTACTTTCTACTTCTTACATGTTGAACACAAATACCTGTACTTTCTACTTCTTACATGTTGAACCCAAGTACCTGTACTTTCTACTTCTTACATGTTGAACCCAAATACCTGTACTTTCTACTTCTTACATGTTGAACACAAATACCTGTACTTTCTACTTCTTACATGTTGAACACAAATACCTGTACTTTCTACTTCTTACATGTTGAACCCAAATACCTGTACTTTCTACTTCTTACATGTTGAACCCAAATACCTGTACTTTCTACTTCTTACATGTTGAACCCAAATACCTGTACTTTCTACTTCTTACATGTTGAACACAAATACCTGTACTTTCTACTTCTTACATGTCGAACTCAAATACCTGTACTTTCTACTTCTTACATGTTGAACCCAAATACCTGTACTTTCTACTTCTTACATGTTGAACACAAATACCTGTACTTTCTACTTCTTACATGTTGAACCCAAATACCTGTACTTTCTACTTCTTACATGTCGAACTCAAATACCTGTACTTTCTACTTCTTACATGTTGAACCCAAATACCTGTACTTTCTACTTCTTACATGTCGAACTCAAATACCTGTACTTTCTACTTCTTACATGTTGAACCCAAATACCTGTACTTTCTACTTCTTACATGTTGAACACAAATACCTGTACTTTCTACTTCTTACATGTTGAACTCAAATACCTGTACTTTCTACTTCTTACATGTTGAACACAAATATCTGTACTTTCTACTTCTTACATGTTGAACACAAATACCTGTACTTTCTACTTCTTACATGTTGAACCCAAATACCTGTACTTTCTACTTCTTACATGTTGAACCCAAATACCTGTACTTTCTACTTCTTACATGTTGAACCCAAATACCTGTACTTTCTACTTCTCTCATTTCCCAAACAGCTGGTTCCTTTAGTCTGAATGTGTGTTTGGTGGCGTGATCATTATTCTTTAGAGTCATTGCGTGCCTATTGATTTGAACACGATCCGTGTATCCATCATTTCCTGGTCTTCTCTAAAGAAGAGGGACCAATGGAAACGTTGTCATGTTGCCGTTGTTCAGCATGGAAACATTCATTAGCTAACAATGACATTATTGTTCTATTAATATAAAGGGAGGTCAGGTACTCTTTAAAACAGCTGCTAGTTATGGGTACTTTTTACTGAAGTACATTTCAAAGCCTCTTTACTTTGACTTGAGTAAAGAAGTTTAGTCAGTACTTCTACTTTCACCAGAGTATGTTTAAACACGAGTATCTGTACTTAAACTTGAGTAAAGGATGTGTGTACTTTTGCCATCTCTGGTGAAAATACAACACCTTCATTATCCCCTATATCCCTTACAGTTAAAATCAAATTATAATGGGATCTAATGTTAAACATATTGCGGTAAAACAAAGACATACTTCAGGGTTGTTGTGTAATTGCTGAATCAGCAGTTTCCAGTTTGCCAGGTCGTAGTTCACGCGGAAGTATCCGGTCTGGTTGATGTTTCCCAGCAACCAGTTGCTGTCGTCCATCTGACCAATCCTGTGGGTTTCTGAGACAACAATACAAACATTACATCAGTTGGAATTAAACATCAGTGGTTTGACCAAAGGTAAAGGAAGACGCTAAGGTTCAAAGTTACCGACTTCATGCAGACGATACCACGCTGTTGGATAGAGATCCTTGCAGTAAAGGTTTCGTATATTCTTTTGTTACCAGAAGTTGAGATAACAAGTCGATACTGTAGACTTATCACTGGGTTGCGTCGTTATAGCTTTTACGTTAGTATTTGTTGGTCTGGCTCTGAACAATTTGGACAATCCTAAAAAAAAGTCAATCTTTTATGAGTGTTTTGAAACTATTTATCTTTTGCATAAATCAGACGTTTGAACGGCTGAACGGTGGAGAGAGAATTCAAAAAGCATCAGAAGATGATCTGCAGAGTTTCACGGTTATTTAGAGAATTACTGACGATAAACAATCAGAAAATACAGTTTTGTTATCTCCCTTTTGCTCCATTAGTCTCTGACTCTCTAACTTTCTCTGTTTATTTCCTTTGCTTGTTCACAGACAGTCTTTTCTCTACCAACTAGCTGGCAAATATAACGTCTGAACGTCAGTAAACCGTCCATCGTCCTGATATTAATACTCGTTCTAATACCGCTCATTTTGTACGTTTTGAAGACAGGTTGAGTTGTTGACCAAGTAATCTTGCAAAGAAACTAAAAGTTAACACGTCCACTTAGTTCCTGAAAACAAAAGCCCTGATCTGGGAACAAAAGTGAAATAATATTTACATCTCAAAAACGAAATCTCTTCATCACAAAATGTCCAAAATCTACCCGAGTGGATCAAAGTGCAGTGGACATTGTTCCCGAAAGTGGACAGTGTTTTGAAACTTTTTTTCCCCAAATGTTGGTTTCATTTAAGAGTTAAAGGCAATACAACCTAAATCTAATGGATACTGTGAAATATTGTTATTACAAACTATTGTAAACCTTCCAATGGTCCGGCAGTGGCTCAGTCAGTAGGGGCTTGGACTGGGAGCCGGTTCAAGTCCCCGAACAGACCTAAATATGGAGTGTGGACTGCTACTTGGAGAGGTCCCAGTTCACCTCCCGCCCTGCTGTGGTGCCCTTGAGCAAGGCACCAGACACCCCCTTCCCCCCTCACTCCAATTGCCCCCCGGGTGCTGTACACTAGCTGCCCACTGCTCCTAGTACAAGACTCCTGGTGCCAGGATGGGTTAAAAGCAGAGGTCACTGTGTGTGCTGTGTGCTCTGCATGTGAGACCATTAAAGAGGGGTTCATGCCTCCCTATTCTATTCTATTCTAAATGTCAAATCAGAGACAGAATTAGCTTTATTGCTCAGAAACAGAACGATAATTGTACTCGCCAAAGAGAAAAGGGTGTATTTTCAAGAGCTAACACAGAACCGGTTAGGGTTAGGGCTAACCATAACCCTAACCCTATAACTGGTTTAATTTCTTAATAACAGAAGCTTTAATCTCCTTAAATAGTGGCGTTATTCTCCTAAATCAGAAGCAGAACAAGCTTTATTTCACAAATACAGAACGACAGTGTGTTTTACCCTCCAATAACCAGAACCAGACTTTGCTTTATCCACAAAAAACAAAAGCAGAACAAGGTCTGGTTCGAAATGCCAAATCCAAGGAGGGTTTATTCTCCATAAAACAGAAGCAGAATGTGTCTCACACTCCACAGGAATACAAAAAGAGTTATATTCCCCCCAAAAGACAGAACTTGATGTGCTTTATTCTCCTTTCTGCAGAAAACACTGAGCAAAGCTTTTTTCTGGGGAATTTCCCTTTGAGTTCGAACTGTCTAGTCCCTTAACTACAAATTACACCTCTCAAGATAATGAGTTTGCTCACATAGAAGTCTCTATTTCAAAATGAGTGTCCTGCTGAGCTGAGAGGGATATTCTAAATGTTCTGCTTATATGTTTTCTTATAAGTCTTGACTTCTTGTTGAATACATCGAGCCAAAAGGAAAGCCTTGCAAATCATCCATTTCTTTTAAAGAAAGTAGGAAATTAAGCTTCTTTGTTGACATAAAATCGTAACTTTCTGTCACATTGTCTTGCCTTAAAGTCTAAAGGCCCGGAAACACCAAGCTGACACCAAAGAACTGACACAGACGGACCCGACTGTTGCGTCGCCTCGCGTCTCTGCGTCTTGGCCATGTGTCGCACTGGAACACACCGCAAAGACTTCAGCCGACGGCCAAGAAGCACGTACAATAACTCTCGTTACCAGCAGGCGGCGGTAGTGTGTATTCGTCTTTCAAAAGAGGCAACAACCGGAAGACAGACTGTGTGATAACCGAGAGAAGAAGAACAGACTGCGTGATATAAACAAACAACAACTAGCGTGTGCGTTCCATTTTCACTCTACAGCGAGAAGCTCACGGGGCTTTCCCGAACCTGTGTCGAGAGCTGGAGTTCAATAAAATCTCACATTTGCCTTCTTAATAGTTTGTTTGGGTCCCTCACTTCCGTCTAGCTTCTCATGCACTGATTCGCTAGCTGAACAGCCAATCAGAGTGATTTCTTTTGCCGACTGCCTTTGGCCGACAGCCCACCGATTCGACATGTGGAATCGTGGGTTTTCGGCCGAAAAGACACGACGGTGCGGGACACACCAATCTGAGTAGGGCGCGTCGCCGCCCATCGATGGCCAAAATCGGCCTGGTGTGTCCGGGGCTTGAGGATGACATTTTAAACATCACAGTTTATCCTTTGTCAAACACACCAAAATAATCCCAACATAGCATCTTCTTATCTCAAGATAATTAAATTGATTACGGTTTTTAAGTTCTTAAGATAAGATAAGACTTTATTTATCCCGAAGGAAATTGTTGTGCCAGAGTTACACTGAACAAAAATATAAATGCAACACTTTTGTTTTTGCTCCCATTTTTCATGAGATGAACTCAAAGATCTAAACATTTTTCTATATACACAAAATAACCATTTCTCTCAAATATTGTTCAAAAATCTGAAAGAATGTGTGATAGTGAGCACTTCTCCTTTACCGAGATAATCCATCCCACCTCACAGGTGTGGCATATCAAGATGCTGATTAGACAGCATGATTATTGCACAGGTGTGCCTTAGGCTGGCCACAATAAAAGGCCACTCTGAAACGTGCATTTTTGCTTTATTGGGGGGGTCTGGGGGGGTCCGAAAACCAGGCAGTATCTGGTTTGACGGGTAGGGTTAGGGTTAGGGGTAGGGTTAGGGGTAGGGTTAGGGTTAGGGTAATGTTGTGAATCGAGTGGCCTGTGTTCGTCGTCCATTACATACGCCTGCCCATACCATAACCCCACCACCACCATGGGCCACTCGATTCACAACATTACCCTACCCCTACCCCTACCCCTACCCCTCACACCAGATACTGACTGGTTTTCGGACCCCCCCAGACCCCCCCAATAAAGCAAAACTGCACGTTTCAGAGTGGCCTTTTATTGTGGCCAGCCTAAGGCACACCTGTGCAATAATCATGCTGTCTAATCAGCATCTTGATATGCCACACCTGTGAGGTGGGATGGATTATCTCGGTAAAGGAGAAGTGCTCACTATCACACATTCTTTCAGATTTTTGAACAATATTTGAGAGAAATGGTTATTTTGTGTATATAGAAAAATGTTTAGATCTTTGAGTTCATCTCATGAAAAATGGGAGCAAAAACAAAAGGGTTGCGTTTATATTTTTGTTCAGTGTACAAAAATACAATAACCACAGCAGCATAATAGTAAAACTGTACACTAACAGTGCCGTAAAAAGAGCAATTAAATATCAACAGGAAACACAGACGGTCACATAATTAATATACATATTACCAGTATTTAGTAGTTCCAAAAAAACGTAGTGGCAGATAGGTAATTGCACATGTTATATAGCAGCGAGTGTTTTCTAATGATGATATTTATTTTGCACATACACGACAAAAACTCTGAATCTTGCCCAGTATCTGTGTCTAATATCTAGTCATAATACGTTTTTAACCCTGATATAAGACATAATAACTTCAGAAGTAACACTGCAGTGAGATATCAGGTCTTGTTTTTAGACAATGCTTCATCTTGTTAAGTCAAATAATCTTATTTTGAGTCGTATCTCAAATGAAACACATATTTCTTTACGTATTTATTAGAAAATCACCAACTAACATCAGAAAATAGAACACTTTTGACTATATGCAGCTTATTTTGTAATACAACATTTTCTTATTCTGGTATAATATAGTTCAAAATGAATTCTTCCAGCTAATTACAAGATGTGATTTATCTAACCAAGCTAACTTTCACTTGTTCTATTGGCAGATGTTTGGACTCAAGTGAAAGCAGCTTGTTTTCATTATTGTCCAACTGGTTTTTGGAACAGCATATTTTCCAGTGTAGTGTTGGTGTGGTAGTTCTCAGTTCTCTCGGCAGTATACTGTACCTGTCTTGTTGTTGATCCAGATGAGGTTCTCTGAACAAACACTGGATGCGTTTCCCACGGCGACCGTCAATGGGATCTGCCACAGCAAACTACACAGAGAAGAAGAGGGATGTCAGTAATGGTCTCTGGAATTCGATTTGGGTTTTATTGCCTCAGTTATCAGATGGAGGGACATTAGAGACGGGGGAGTGACGGTCAGCGGTGACACTCTAAACATCCGTCAGCTGGAAATGGAGTGCGGGAAAGTGACTGTGAGACAGGAAGGGAAGTGTGAGGGTAATGGCCGCCGCCGCCAGCAAACATCAGTCAAGTGGAAGTAGCTGAGGGTTTATTATCCTCTTCAGAGAGCGGGAGGTTAAATGTGCCGTCCGGTGGAAACTGGCACTTTCTTTTTATGGAAGTTAATCTGTTTCATCTGATTTAGAAATTAAAAGAGGCTCTCCGTTTTTTTCTCTCTCCTGTAGTGTGTTCTATAGGTTTTAGTGCATGTAAATGGTCTGCAAAGGCTAAAATCACAAAGTTCCAGAAAACAGTGACATCACTATGTAACACTCCGGTCAGATTGTGTTACTCTTTAAAGTAGAGACACTACATACTGATATACACCTGAACATCAGCAGGAGAGGACTCTTTAAAGTAGAGACACTACATACTGATATACAGCTGAACATCAGCAGGAGAGGACTCTTTAAAGTAGAGACACTACATACTGATATACACCTGAACATCAGCAGGAGAGGACTCTTTAAAGTAGAGACACTACATACTGATATACACCTGAACATCAGCAGGAGAGGACTCTTTAAAGTAGAGACACTAATTACTGATATACACCTGAACATCAGCAGGAGAGGAATCTTTAAAGTAGAGACACTACATACTGATATACACCTGACCATCAGCAGGAGAGGACTCTTTAAAGTAGAGACACTACATACTGATATACACCTGAACATCAGCAGGAGAGGACTCTTTAAAGTAGAGACACTACATACTGATATACACCTGAACATCAGCAGGAGAGGACTCTTTAAAGTAGAGACACTACATACTGATATACACCTGAACATCAGCAGGAGAGGACTCTTTAAAGGAGAGACACTACATACTGATATACACCTGAACATCAGCAGGAGAGGACTCTTTAAAGTAGAGACACTACATACTGATATACACCTGAACATCAGCAGGAGAGGACTCTTTAAAGTAGAGACACTACATACTGATATACACCTGAACATCAGCAGGAGAGGACTCTTTAAAGTAGAGACACTACATACTGATATACACCTGAACATCAGCAGGAGAGGACTCTTTAAAGTAGAGACACTACATACTGATATACACCTGAACATCAGCAGGAGAGGACTCTTTAAAGTAGAGACACTACATACTGATATACACCTGAACATCAGCAGGAGAGGACTCTTTAAAGTAGAGACACTACATACTGATATACACCTGAACATCAGCAGGAGAGGACTCTTTAAAGCAGAGACAGTACATACTGATATACACCTGAACATCAGCAGGAGAGGACTCTTTAAAGTAGAGACACTACATTCTGATATACACCTGAACATCAGCAGGAGAGGACTCTTTAAAGTAGAGACACTACATACTGATATACACCTGAACATCAGCAGGAGAGGACTCTTTAAAGTAGAGACACTACATACTGATATACATCTGAACATCAGCAGGAGAGGACTCTTTAAAGCAGAGACTGGTACTCAAACATTAAATAATCATCGAGAAATGTCTAAAAAAACGCCTTTTTTATGCAGATGAAATCTTTCGAGGGAAACAGAGAGCTTGAGTGGAAAACGGGCAACACTTGCGTCAGTGAAAGAGTTTTCGTGACTGCGTGGGATCACATAATTAAACGATCATATGAATCTGCACGGGATTCTCCTTAAATGAGACCTCAGAGTTTCTAACATCATAAGAATTCAACACTTGACTTCAAAACATTGAATAAAATGGCACTACTTCTACTTTGGAAATAGATATTTACTCTGAGCTACTCCCACGTCCTTCTGGCTATCTCGCCAGATTTAAAAACCCACTTATCTCCTTAGTGTGGACTTCTCTGGGACTCAGAGGCGATGCAATTTGTAAGTAATTGGTATTTAAAAGGTCTTGTATAATTAGGGGACTTCTCAAGGAGCAATCATGTATCCTTCATCTGGTCAGAAAATGTCAAACTTATGGAAATAAAGCCGTCAAAACATCATCCCGCCAAATCAAGCTAGACTCGATCTGTTGGTGAACAAGATAATTAAAGAAGATTGATTGCATTCTTGATATGGATTTAAATAAATACATCCTTATTAATACATTGGATATATAGGCCTACATTTAGTACAAAAAGTAGAGGCAGAGAGAATATGTGCACATACACGCAATGAACAATACTGGGTACATTCCATTGTTTGCACTACTTAGTGAGGCAGTGTGTTTAATTGTAATGGAGTGTTTTCATATTGTGTTTTACTCCTTTAGCTCAGGCGAAGTAAGTGAAGCAATAAATAACTTTTACCATGTAAACAATCGAGTGTGAAGAGAGAGAGTTAGCTTAAGTTCTTTAAGAGCTCATTAGGAACAAATGACTTCCTGATGCTTTCTGCTAGAGACCAGTACACACACATATATACACACACACACACATACACAGACACATATACACATATACACACACACACACACACACATACATACACATATACACACATACACACATACACAGACACATATACACATATACACACATACACACACACACACACACATACACAGACACATATACACATATACACACATACACACACACACACACATACACAGACACATATACACATATACACACACACACACACACATATATACACACACACACATACACAGACACATATACACATATACACACACACACACACACATACATACACATATACACACACACACACACACACATACATACACATATACACACACACTGAGACCTTCTTTTTAGGTAATAGTTTAATTAGTATTTTTTTAATTATCATTACCATCCGATTGCAGAGGATTTTAATCACAAACGGGAAACATCATACTCCGATCGATTCAGACATTTGAGGAGAAAGTGTGTGTGATTGTGTGTGTGTGTGTGTGTGTGTGTGTGTGTGTGTGTGTGTGTGTGTGTGTGTGTGTGTGTGTGTGTGTGTGTGTGTGTGTAGCATTTTAACACAATCAGAAAGAGAGATACCTATTTACCAATCCCATAACAGCTGTGTTTTGCCGCGGGCCACAATGGATCAATACCGCTGCCTGGCAACCAAATATTTAATCTGATATTTATATTGACAGGACACACACACACACACACACACACACACACACACACACACACACACACACACACACACACACACACACACACACACACACACACACACACACACACACACACACACACACACACACACACACACACACACACACACACACACACACACACACACACACACACAGGAGTCTGAATATATAGCGGTAATGATTGTCAAGCAATGGAGACCCTAAATATGTTACGAGATTTTTTTTTATTCTTCTATACAATCAATCTTCTTGCAGTAACTAAGTCTAATTGTATATATTGTATGATTGTATATTGATTGTGACTCTAAACCTGTCGAAAACATGTGTACTAAGGTATTAAATCAACTAATAAGTAAGCTAATTTTCTCATATACTTCTATAAAAATGTTTCGCAGTCACTCCTAATTGTTTTAGTGATAGAGACGAAAAACTACTAAGAAATCAACCTATTTTCTTATAGACTTTGCAGTGTCCCCCTGCTGGTCATTATTTCTGATTGCCGACTCCACCGGTTGCAAAAACAATGTCATGCAGTGGTAATTAGTTACATTTACTTCAGTTATTCACCATTTTCTCTCCTGTATAACTCACTTTCAGAAAGAAAATAGACCTAAAATCCTATACGATGCTCCATGTTGTGTTTGAAAGAATCAATCGGTTGTGGACAGCTGTATTGATTTAAAAGAAATCAGACATATGTGACAGGGAGAAGTAAATGAATAATACAAAAGGTGCTTCCTCTAGTCTAAACACATCTACAAGAAGATCTCCTAAATTGGACTTACTTCAGCCAGACTTAAAGTATCTGGTACCTGGTGATTAAATGTCTTAATGTTCATTTTAGGTGTTGTTTCTTCGTTGCTGCTTTTCTACATACAATTTATTTGAATAAATTAAAAAACAACTTATAAATCAGCACATTTTCTCATAGACTTCTATGCAATCAAAGTTGTTTTTTTGCAGTGTCCCCTGCTGGCCATTATTAGTCATTGCAGACTCCACTGCAACAACGTCAGGCAGTGCAAATGAGTCTTCAGTTATTCATCAATTCCTATCTTGTAGACCACGGGTCGGCAACCTTTTTGATATGATATCAGATTAGTGTGCCGACGTTCGTGAACTGTCAACGGTGGGGGGGAGCTCAACGGTCATACACTGTCAACGGGGGGCCCTCGTGAACTGTCAACTGGAGGGCGGGGGAGCCTCGCTGCGGGGAAGCCGTGGACCTCTGTCGCCTCGCAACCTACACAATGGCGTTTAAACACATTTAAATAAATAAAAGGCGGTGCCGACCGTCAGCTAACCGAGCCGGTCGTCAACGGCCCGCTGGCGACCGGCTCGGTTAGCTGACAACCGGACGTACTGTGATTCTCCAGAACACACAGTTGGCCAGTCCACCCGTGTGGAATATTATTTTAGATGACAGATGAGCAGATCGCCACTGGGCTTTCAACTAAAGACACAGCCACGCAAAAACTGAGGCATTTACAGCTGCTTATGGGTACTGCAATTTGTGAAGTGCGCTACGCCCCTGGTCGTTTCACCATGGAGGAAAGCATCAGAAAGTCGACTGGAGTTAAAGAGAGCGGGGCCTAGAAGTTATCCTTCTGCGCTGCATTGCGTGCATGACTTCCTTCTGCCGGGGGAGACGCGCTCTGCAGGGGGACACGCGCTCTGCAGGGGGAGACGCGCTCTGCAGGGGGAGACGCGCTCTGCCGGGGGAGACGCGCTCTGCAGGGGGAGACGCGCTCTGCAGGGGGAGACGCGCTCTGCAGGGGGAGACGCGCTCTGCAGGGGGAGACGCGCTCTGCAGGGGGAGACGCGCTCTGCAGGGGGAGACGCGCTCTGCCGGCGGTCTCGTTCAGGATCCGAAAATACAATTTAAATATTTTGCACACTTATTCCTAGTGTGACACTGGTTACGGTCCCACATGCCAATGGTGGCACGCGTGCCTAGTGTTGCCGACCCCTGTTGTAGACTTTCCAATCATTACAAAGTTTATCCAATGATTAAATGTCTTGATGTTCATTTAAGGTGTAGTTTTTCCATTGTACTGCTTCTCAACAGACAATACATTTTAATTAATGGCATCAAACACTTGGTGACATCTGCTTCAGAAGGGTAAGTATATAAATAAACTTTACTTCCTAACACTTCTGTATATTCGTGAATAATTCATCCCTGTCTCGTTTGAAGCTCATTAAATCAAACACACAGCCAATCACACGCCAGTTCACCTGTCAGGTGACAACACTTCTTTCCTCTTTCACCACAGCGTTAGAGACGAGTGGTGATGTGTTTACATGCCGTTTGATTTATTTTCAGTTTCATTAGCTCGACCTTATCGCTGTCTGTCCTCTGGTTTCTCCTTGTCTTGTTTTCTTTCTGTCAGCTCAGTTCTTTTAAAAAGCATCTCCTTGCCTGCTGCACACTTTCATTGAAGCCGAGTAAATAAAAGACACACATTTAAAGCGCCTCGCCCCAAAAACCAACAGAAGATTGGAAGAAGAGAAGAAGTGTTTGACAAAGGATAAGCTGTGATGTTTAAAATGTCACCCTAAGACTTTGAGGTATAACAATGTGACAGAAAGTTAAAAAATAACGATTTTATTGAAATAAAGAAGCTTAATTTCCTACTTTCTTTAAAATAAATGGATGACTTGCAAGGCTTTTCTTTTGGCATGATGTATTCAACGAGAAATCAAGACTTAGACGTCAGAACATAATACATATAAGCACAACATTTACAATATCTTTCTCAGTTCAGCTATGAGGAGGTTCATAGAGTCGTTTTGAAATAGAGATTGTATTTGTAATCATTGGTTTCACATTACTCTATGCTCTCTGACCAGAGTCCTGTAGTGGTTGATCATCCACGACCACAACTACCTTTTAAGGCGCCTGTAGAGGCTAAGCCAACGCTTTAAGCCTCTGAGGATCCGCTTGGTGGGTGTAATTGACGCACACCTTGTTTGCTGCCGAATAAAAGTCAGAAACAAAGTTCCCAGTTCGAAATAGTCCATTTATTTCCCTTTTTACTGGTTTCTTTGTTTCTGACTTTTATTCGGCAGCAAACAAGTTGTGCGTCAATTACACCCACCAAGCGGATCCTCAGAGGCTTAAAGCGTTGGCTTAGCCTCTACATATAGTCAAAAACTGTATGGGCCTTGCGGCAGAACCTCTCACCAACAAACATAGGTTCCTACCTTTATACCCACAGTTAATTGGCTCGTACAGCGCCGATACTTAACAAGGCCTTTTAAAATAGAAGCACAAGTACAACAGTCTGACCTCCGAGCTAGTATCATCGAAACTCATAAAAAGCAGCTAATTTCAAGAGGTACAAAGGTCTCCTTTCTGCTTTCTTTGGTTCAGTGTTCATTTCGTCAACGAAAACTATGACGAAAAATGTTCGTCAACGACCTTTTTTACACGACTAAGACGAGACGATGACGAGCTAAAAGTAGATTCTTGATACCGAAAACTTTGACAAAATGTATATTTAGTTTTCGTTGACGAGACGGGACTAAGGTGTTAATGGTGGACTATCGGACATTCAGAATGCAGGATATTTTCCCCCAATTGTTCGTCTTGTCTGTCAAAATGCATCTAACGTTTCTAACTTGCAATATCATTATTTCCGCTCTCTTCACTCCAGAAGAGCGATCTCCCTGTGTCTCGTCTGTGTGCGGGGGGCGGGGCCTCACTCTCTCTGGGGGGCGAGGCCTAACAGATACACTGCAGCGGCATGCACACAGATTTTTAAGAGTAGTTAAAAACCTTAACGATACCCATCCCTAGATATTACACAAGTAAAGTGTTAAGAGAGTGAAATGTTGCTTTACGAATTCCAACACTTGATGCTGTCACCTTGATTCCAATTTCAGAAACCTGTATTTGCTGAATTAGTTTAAAGAGAGAAAACATTTTGACTAAAAGTTGACTAAAATGTAAGGATTTTTCATCGACTAAAACTGGACTAAAACGTTTTGAGTTTTCGCCGACTAAAACTGGATAAAAAGGACTAAAATGTGACTAAAACGAATAACCATTTTCGTCTAAAGACTAAATCAAAAATAGCTGCCAAAATTAACACTGCTTTGGTTGCACCTGTGGCACTTAGCTGTCCATTTTCAATCTTATTTACAATGTAGGAGCCAAGATGCTTGTTTTACCATTGCTTAGCATTTCTATTATTATCTTCATTACACCACCTTTAATTCTTATTGGCTATCACTTCCGGCAATTGTCCCGTGGGTGTGGATTATTGGTATTTAGGTCACCTGTTGGATGCCGGTTTTGGTGTATGACGTAGAGGAGAGGATGAATTGCTGTGTGGTCCGGAGTCACATATTGTTTTGCGACTTTATTAAACACTGAACTCTAACTGACTACGGACTCTTGTATTGAACGAGTCACAGCGAAGAGAACGTTTTAGCCTCTCAGCGGTTTAGGGAGTTTTTGCGGCTACATACAAGATAAACATACATGTGAACGAAAAGGCTAACAACAAAAAAACACATTAAGAAAAACCCTCACACTTACAGACCAAGGGACAGGAAGTGTGAAGATGTCATTTCAGGGTTTTAGGACTCACTGTAGAACTTAACAGATTCAGAAGTGCAACACAATGTTTGTCTGAATATCAAGAGTGTGACTTGTACAAACACTGTCTGCTGTTCAAAGAGAATCGTTGTTTAATGCTTTTAGAAACACCAGACAGCTTAAAAACAGGCCAACGATTCTTAAAGGCCCGAGCTAGAGAGCTGATTGGCGGCCCAGGGATTTCTTGCTGTATATTTCATTATATTTCTAAGAATTCTCAGTTTCCCTGCATGTTAAAAAAGTACAAGAAATAAATAAGTCACCAGCGTGTAACACTGTGGGACGCTGCCTGCTTCTGAACGCAGCTCTGCAGGATCAAACAGCGTCTGATTCCATCAACTGAGCAGAGAAGCTAAAAGCACAACAACATCACATGTAAACACAATCTTTACAGGCGGCAAGTGAACACCTCGAGACCACAAAGAGCGCCCGAACGCAGCCTCGTGAGACTTTACAACGCCTGAAGAGAAAGAGTCTACAACAAACAGCGTCAGTCATCAGCCACAGATATCTCGGGAACTCCAATGGAACACAAACGAGTCGGGATGAAAGAGGAGGGGGAACACGAGGCTTTTGGCGAGAAACCGAGTCGGTCAGATTGATTGTAAATGTCAGCTACGGTACAGAAACATGACAGGGAGAGCTACAGAGGAAAGAACAACAGGTACAAAAAGAGAGGAGCTGCTGAAGTATTGATGGCGGAGAAAGTGGGTCGATAAAACAGCGAAGAGCATAAACTCCAGAGGTTGTGAATAAACCATAATGTGAATGAAATATGAATGATGAAAAGGTGGAAAACTAGAAAAGTGCTATTTCAGGAGAAACTTATGGAGGTGTGAAACAAAGGGGTTTCAGGACAGTTCTGTCAGAGTGAGGAAATGAAGAACAGAAGGACTTTCTAAAGGCCTGGAGAATACAAGCTCCACAAAACAAAGATGCTCAGAGGCTTACGAGATGTGGGGATTATAAATGCAAAGGTTATCTTCAGGGAGGCAGCAGAGTAAAGGTCAGGGTCGAACTTTTAAAGGATCGTTTCGCAATTCGACCTTTTGGCGGCCTACTGAGGAAGTCGTTCAACCCTAGATATGAAATGAAAAGCATGCATTGTGTAATTTAATCATCCGCGGTGCATTTCAAAACCTTTACTTTCAACAGCTCAAGGTTCAAGGGTCTTCATTTGTCATACGAACATCGCTGCAGAGGAGTTATGTCGTTAGGTCACAGGCTTCTCCAACAGTGCAACACAATAATACAGAAAAACAGAAAAATATAGTGCAAGTAAATATTAAAAAGTAAATACAAAAAGAAAAATAGTTTAAAAAAAGCAAGTTATTGGAATATGATATATTAGATAATAGATAAATATTGACTAAGTAGCAGATGAATGTTATGGATGTTGTTTCAGCAGATCAGGTGTTTAACAGTCTTATTGCCTGTGGGATTAAGCTGTCTCTGAATCCGGTGGTTGCTGTCCGGATGCTGCGGTAACGCCTGCCAGACTGAACAGCTGATATTTAATAGATGACACGGCTTGTGCGAGAAACAGCTGACAGTTGAAAAAAGTTGGGTTTTAATGAGGCTGTCCAACATCATCTGGGACCCAAAGCATGCTCTGAGAGAGAACTGCTATCATCTAATGGAGATTCAATAAAGTCAGCCTGAAGCATCCTTTGAGCTCCAGTCGGTCCTCTCAGTGAACACAGAGCTACAGATCAGGTGAAGGCTCTTTGAGCAGCTCTCACTGATTGTTCATGTGTTGTGTCTTGGTATTTGTCTGTTGATGTCACACGTGGAGCTGCTGCGATGCAAGGAGCATTTCAGTCTTGATCTGAACATTAAAGTAATATCGTATCGTAACTGAGAAGTATTGCGTGGATTACATTTGGTCATTAATGCTCGTACGGTTAGCTAAAGTTAGAGATTTTGATTGTTTAATGGATAAGTGAGATGGAAAAGCCACTAGAAAAAATGATGTTTGCTTGTTATTTTGTTTGTCAAACTTCATTGGACAGAGAGAGAGGTCTACCCTCACAACTATTCTACACAGATCGTCATTTTGCAACACAGGTTTGAACTTGTAGCCTATAGTCGAATTAAGTAGCACAAGGACAACACGACCACGAAAGAAAGTTGTGCATGTATCTGGGAATTTGCTAAATCAATATCGAATTCTCTGAACAGATATTACGGCCAAATACAAATCCTATGAGGTCACGGGCGTCGAGTGCATCAGCTACAAAGACCAGTTGATTCAAACTGTTTCATATTCCAGTCTTAAGTCAAATGTTACATTATAAAAACACTTATTAAACTCTCACTGACCTGTTGTTGCTCTTGGCTTCCTGAGAGTACAGGAAGTGCTCCTGGTGGACGGTGATGTAATGCGTGGGGAGCTGCTCTGATTGGTTCTTGCTGATGGTCACGATTGGGTATCCCATCTGCAGAGTCCACCTGTCCATCATCTGTCCAATGTCGATCTCCAGACCCTCAGAACGCATGGCCTAGAAAAAAAAACATAACGAGGTATGAATAATAAATGAGCACTAACTTACACCAATTAATCAGTGGTTACATTATTTAAAAGGTCATTAACCATCATCAATAACGTGGTATCGATAAAAAGCCCAAAGTCACTCCCTTAGAGAACGATGAGTAAATTGGGGCTCTGATTGGCTGGCAGCTCGTTAAAAAGGCTGTCTGACTTCCACTAACGAGGAAGAATCCAATCAAACTGAAAAAAAAATTCCGGAAGCTTCCTATATGCAGGACAAACGAGGAAAACAACCTCGCCTCCACCTGTCAATCACGTCACCATGGCAACAGGACTTCTTCTCTGTCTCTTTCTCATCAAGCCGGTCTTAACGAGCGTCTCTCCGGCATTCATTACCGGCGCTGCGTTAAATTATGAATGGCCTCTATAAGTCTGGCTGCTTCATCTAAAGAGCTGCAGGTTTCAAACCCCCTGCTGTGAAGCAAGGCATTCACACTGCATGATGAGAGGTGCTGCTACCGAGAAGCCTTTGAGCCAAGGGAAGGGTTGATGGTTCAATTAACTTTTTATAATCTTTGTGTCTTAATGCTTTTGATGTATTCTGTAAAGCACTTTGAATGTGCTGAAGAAATAAACGTGCATTTGGGTTAGGGTTTAGGTTACTAACCGTAACCCTGGTTCTTTAGCTATAGTTTGTTCTCAATACCTTTGTCATTAATTACGAAGAATAATCCAATCAAACAGACTTTTTTTTATACTTATTTTATACATATTTGTATGCGTTTACCCTCCATTCATAAGTAGATTATTTTGTGAGAGACAAAGTGTGCGATCCTAATGTTTATTGAAGGGTTCTACCTGAGTCAGTTTGCTCCACAGGTCGTCTCGGGCTGCGTTTCCATACATGTGACTCAGCAGATAATCCTGTAAACAAAATAGACGAATACACAGAGATTAGAAACAGCATGTGACAGGAAATAGGGATGGGAATTTGAAAGCAAATGTATATTCGAATATTCGACCCCCCAAAAAACTGTTAACCGGTTAACCGAAATGTACATATCCTATAAAAAAAAATTGGGTAATAAGATTTTTTTTTTACCCAATTTTTTTCCAATAATTTTTGGAAATAAATAAATACATGTTCAAATATGTGTAGAAACCAAGTCGAATTTGTCAAATGTATTGAACTGGTGATCACAGTTTGACAGCTATAGGCCTACAGCTTTCATGTGCGGAGGCGATTCACAATCAGGCCAGCTGTAGAGAAGACCCTCTCAGCTGGAACGGAGGTTGCCAAGCAGCGCTTATTGTTGTCTAGGCTGGCCATGTGTCGCGAGTGTTGACAGGGGGCGGGGAGCACGCTCATGAACTGTTAGCGCCGGAACCTCGCAACGGCTGCGGAGCGCATTTGCGCCACATTTGGGCCTAAGATGAGGTTTGAGTCTGCGTGATCTGCGTGTAGGGAGGGGCAGCAGCATGTCATTAGCTAGAACTAGCTAGATCTGATGGATTTGGACATAAACGCGAGTGAAGTATAACCGGATGCGAGAGAGAGATCAGCACCTGCTGCTCTGCCCGCTGTGAGGGACCGGTGAGCGGAGCAAAACACACCTTTAGACGTCAACTAACACATGTAGCTATGGCACTGTCGTATTGAATTGAATTATTCAATTTGATAATATGTAATCAACTTAGGCATCACTCCCAAAAAAAAAAAAAAATATTCATAACTCATATTCGAATACATGAATAATTTCGAATATTCGAATATTCGATGAATCGTTCCCATCCCTAGAAATGACAGCTTTTAGTTGCCAGTGACTTTGGATTAAAATGTCTGTCGTACCAAACAACATTTTCTCTTTTGCACATGTTACATAAGAAGTGTAAATGTCATGCATATTAAAGAGAGGGATGTGCAAGTGACATGTCTGTTTCCTATTGAAAAACTTTTCAAAGCACATTTAAAAAGCGTTAAGTGTTGGAAATGATGTGTGTTTAAGTCTCAGTGACACGACATGGCAGGGGTGCAGTGAGTCTTATCACAAGAGAAGAAGACGTCTCAAAGAGAGTCTCAGTTCAAAGGACCTGGAAATCAGCAGCGACGTGTGTGTGTGTGTGTGTGTGTGTGTGTGTGTGTGTGTGTGTGTGTGTGGTTTCATCACTGCGGTAGGTTGTGAGTCATAAAAGCTCAGGGATGTTGGTAGGATTTATAATAAAACTGGAAAAAAGAAGCCAGAGATAACACGAGACACCTCCTGAGAAAAAAGTGCTAATCTCTGTGTGTGTGTGTGTGTGTGTGTGTGTGTGTGTGTGTGTGTTTCAGTCAGTGTGTGTGTGTCAGTCAGTGTGTGTGTGGAGGTAGATAAGCTAAGAAGCTCTTTATACGATCAAGATGACACACGTGATAACAACTCAGTGTGTGAGACTCTCACCTTCACTTAATCTGATGAGAACAGAAATAAAACACCACACACACACACACACACACACACACACACACACACACACACACACACACACACACACACACACACACACACACACACACACACACACACACACACACACACACACACACACACACACACACACACACACACACACACACACACACACACACACACACACACACACACACACACACACACACACACACATGCTCGATCAGCAGTGTTTTATATAGCATCGAGTTTTCACTGTGTTCCAGTTCACTGCCTGAAAAAAAATCAGGACATAGTGTGTGTGAAAGTGTGTGTGTGGAAGTGTGTGTGTGTGTGTGCATGTCTGTGTAATGAACACAATCTATATTTAACCCACTTTCACCTTGCATCATATTACATCATTTTTACAATATCCAGCGACTGTATGCCTGTTTTGTGGATTCAAATCATTTCTGTAAAATAAACTCCTAATTTTAATGTCGCTGCTCCGATGAATTACCACAGAGATGTTTAGCGGATACACACAACTAAACGGTGCATAGTGCATTAACTGATGTTGTTATATCTGCTCTGTTCTCTAACACTCATTAGGCTCCCAAAGTTCCGGAACACAGTGACATCACTACGGAAAACTCGCGCTGCTATTGGCTAGCGCTCTAACACATTGTACGTGATAGGCTAAGGGGGCGACTCTACTAAAGTAGAGACACCACATACTGATATACACCTGAACATCAGCAGGAGAGGACTCTTTAAAGTAGAGACACTACATACTGATATACACCTGAACATCAGCAGGAGAGGACTCTTTAAAGTAGAGACACTACATACTGATATACACCTGAACATCAGCAGGAGAGGACTCTTTAAAGTAGAGACACTACATACTGATATACACCTGAACATCAGCAGGAGAGGACTCTTTAAAGTAGAGACACTACATACTGATATACACCTGAACATCAGCAGGAGAGGACTCTTTAAAGTAGAGACACTACATACTGATATACACCTGAACATCAGCAGGAGAGGACTCTTTAAAGTAGAGACACTACATACTGATATACACCTGAACATCAGCAGGAGAGGACTCTTTAAAGTAGAGACACTACATACTGATATACACCTGAACATCAGCAGGAGAGGACTCTTTAAAGTAGAGACACTACACACTGATATACACCTGAACATCAGCAGGAGAGGACTCTTTAAAGTACACACACTACATACTGATATACACCTGAACATCAGCAGGAGAGGACTCTTTAAAGTAGAGACACTACATAATGATATACACCTGAACATCAGCAGGAGAGGACTCTTTAAAGTAGAGACACTACATAATGATATACACCTGAACATCAGCAGGAGAGGACTCTTTAAAGTAGAGACACTACATACTGATATACACCTGAACATCAGCAGGAGAGGACTCTTTAAAGTAGAGGCACTACATACTGATATACACCTGAACATCAGCAGGAGAGGACTCTTTAAAGTAGAGACACTACATACTGATATACACCTGAACATCAGCAGGAGAGGACTCTTTAAAGTAGAGCCACTACATACTGATATACACCTGAACATCAGCAGGAGAGGACTCTTTAAAGTAGAGACACTACATACTGATATACACCTGAACATCAGCAGGAGAGGACTCTTTAAAGTAGAGACACTACATACTGATATACACCTGAACATCAGCAGGAGAGGACTCTTTAAAGTAGAGACACTACATACTGATATAAACCTGAACATCAGCAGGAGAGGACTCTTTAAAGTAGAGACACTACATACTGATATACACCTGAACATCAGCAGGAGAGGACTCTTTAAAGCAGAGACACCACATACTGATATACACCTGAACATCAGCAGGAGAGGACTCTTTAAAGTAGATTCACTACATACTGATATACACCTGAGCATCAGCAGGAGGACTCTTTAAAGTAGAGACACTACATACTGATATACACCTGAACATCAGCAGGAGAGGACTCTTTAAAGTAGAGACACCACATACTGATATACACCTGAACATCAGCAGGAGAGGACTCTTTAAAGTAGAGACACTACATACTGATATACACCTGAACATCAGCAGGAGAGGACTCTTTAAAGTAGAGACACTACATACTGATATACACCTGAACATCAGCAGGAGAGGACTCTTTAAAGTAGAGACACTACATACTGATATACACCTGAACATCAGCAGGAGAGGACTCTTTAAAGTAGAGACACTACATACTGATATACACCTGAACATCAGCAGGAGAGGACTCTTTAAAGTAGAGACACTACATACTGATATACACCTGAACATCAGCAGGAGAGGACTCTTTAAAGTAGAGACACTACACACTGATATACACCTGAACATCAGCAGGAGAGGACTCTTTAAAGTAGACACACTACATACTGATATACACCTGAACATCAGCAGGAGAGGACTCTTTAAAGTAGAGACACTACATAATGATATACACCTGAACATCAGCAGGAGAGGACTCTTTAAAGTAGAGACACTACATAATGATATACACCTGAACATCAGCAGGAGAGGACTCTTTAAAGTAGAGACACTACATACTGATATACACCTGAACATCAGCAGGAGAGGACTCTTTAAAGTAGAGGCACTACATACTGATATACACCTGAACATCAGCAGGAGAGGACTCTTTAAAGTAGAGACACTACATACTGATATACACCTGAACATCAGCAGGAGAGGACTCTTTAAAGTAGAGCCACTACATACTGATATACACCTGAACATCAGCAGGAGAGGACTCTTTAAAGTAGAGACACTACATACTGATATACACCTGAACATCAGCAGGAGAGGACTCTTTAAAGTAGAGACACTACATACTGATATACACTTGAACATCAGCAGGAGAGGACTCTTTAAAGTAGAGACACTACATACTGATATGAACCTGAACATCAACAGCTTTTTGAACATTAAAACATGGAGACATGTCACAAATAATAAAAATGTGTCACCTTAAATGACTTGTTGCTTCCTCTCTGAGTCGTGTTTCATCATTTTCAAACCCAGCGCGGCTTTTCTGCAGTTTATAGGACTTTAAACTTCCCTAAGTAAACCCAAATTCAGATGAAAACTGTATTTCAGAGGAGCTGATGGTACCTCATTAAACGGGAATTGGATTTTCTCATATTCTGCAAACATCACTAAACCTCTGAAAACACTTCCTGCAGCAGGATTTACATTTTATGATTTTTATGAAAAGAGGGTTTGGATTAGATTAGATAAATCAGGTTTCCAGCTGAAAGTGTGAAAAGCAGTAAAGTGCATGTTAATGTACATATACTGTGTATAGTGATATATATAGAAATGTATTCATTGGGATAATCCCCTTGAGATGCACCATCTCGTTTTCAAGGGGGTCCCGAGAATAGCAACAACTTACAGACATACATTAACAAAAAGTAAAACATGACACTCAAGACAAATCAAGTACAATTCAAGCAATGCACACAATCATTACAATTTGAGACAGTCGAGCAAATCAGTTTCATCAATATCAGTTATAACAAGTACAGACCAGTTGAAAGTGAGATGACAGAGATCTAATAGCAGCAGGTCAAGTGTTCCAGTCTGTTGGTGTCATGTCCAAGAAACTTATAGTGAAAGTTTATTCTTTAGGTTAGTTTTGTCATGTCCCTTTGTCCTGTGCTTTATGTTTATTCCCTTAATTAATTCTCCCTCTCATTTCAGGCCTCCCCGCCCCCTTCTGTCTCCTGCATCCTTGATTGTTTTCCCCGCCCTGATTGTTTCCACCTGTGTCCCCTTTACCTGTGTATATAGTGTGTTAGCTCCCTCCTGTTCATTGTCAGTTCGTTGTCTCTCCATGACATACGTTCCTGCTTACCTCACGGACATATCACGGATCTATGTTATTGATCACTGTTCTAGTGTTCCTCGAAAGAGTGTTTTTGTTTTCCTTGTTTTATTACTGTGCAAATCCCAGTAAAGTCTTTATTTTGAAACACTATCCGAGTCTGAGTTTGAGTCGTGCAATTGAGTTCATGCCTCAGAGTTCACTCCTTGACAGTTGGGGCTTTGAACATGAACGCTCTTCTGCCAATCAATGTTTTTGCAGAGGGGACAGAGAAATACATCTGGACAGAATGTCTAACTTGATGATTTGGTGAGTAGGGTACAAAATACTGCTTTAAATAAGGGGGATAGTTAAGATAAATGCATTTAAATATCAGCTGAAGCCAATGCGTGTGTCTTCTTACATTTAAAGAAGGCCATTTAAGTTGGTTATACATTGGGCAGTGATGTGTACGAAAAGGACAACCAAGAACAAATCTGCATAGTCTGGTGTAGGCTATGTTGAGTGGAGCAAGACCTGATTTATGTGCATTTTGGTAGACAACATCACAATAGTCCATAATCGGAAGAATAAGTTGAGAAGCAATTCTCTTTCGGACACTGAGCGTAAAACAATAGCGAGAGCGGTGTAAAACACTGATTCCATAATTGACTTTTTGTATTACATGCTTTATATGTAGTTTAAATGAAAGTTCAGAGTCTAGCCATACACCAAGATATTTAAAGCTATCAACCATATGCAGAGAAGTGCCATCCTTACATGTTATTACTACATTAGGTTTGGATTTGAGCTTCTGCCTGGTACCAAAGACCATGGTATAAGATTTTGTTTTGTTAAGCAGTAGTTTATTGTGTGATAGCCAGTCCTGTAAGATATTAAATATCATATTATGAAATATATATAATTCAAAAGCAAGAGGTGGATATAAATAAAGAAGATCTACATTATTAACAATCAGTACATATCCTGGAAACCTCATGGTCTTTTTCCAATATATTTACACTATCTTCTTTTAAATTTGGATCATTTGGATCAATTTGACTCGTTGCAGTGCAGAAAAAAGCTTTGAATTGCATTTAGAAAGCGCAAAAACTAAAATATGATTGTATTAGTATAGAAAATGTGGAAACTTTATTGGGGTCTGATAGAAGGGGTAACTAGTATTTATGATTACAGTATTTAGAAAATACTTGCTACAGTCATAAATACTTTTAAAGCAGTAAAACGTGCCCCTAAAATCCATTTTGTCACTTATATCTGTATACTCAGGAAGCTCCAAACGGTCAGGGTTTAGCCAAAATATTACATGCGCGCACACACACACACACACACACACACACACACACACACACACACACACACACACACACACACACACACACACACACACACACACACACACACACACACACACACACACACACACACACACACACACACACACACACACACACACACACACACACACACACACACACACACACAGCTTGGCGACTGAGCGATATCTGAACCTCTGTATGCACAGCTGGAGGATGTTTACTTACATTGAGTCCTCTCTGAAACAGCGTCTGTCCCATAACGTTAGCCAGCATCCGGATCAACGCCGCCCCCTGCAGGGAGCGAAGGAAACACACTTTAAAACACAACAACAACAAACTCATTGGGGATCGCTACAGCTGTTGTGTCGGATTGGAAACATGTCTTGATTTAGGAGTAAACCCTAGCATGGAGAAACACACTTTTAAATCACAAAGAAACTTGCTTTTAATTATTATGTGACACTCTGAATGTGATGTTTAGCTGTTAGCCACGAGCTAGCTCAGCCAATTACAAAAAAAATGCCTAAAAGTTTACTGGCTAGCTAGCTTGTTAGCTTGGAAAAGATTGGGAACATGTCTTGACTTGGGAGTAAACCCTAGCATGGAGAAACACACTTTCATAAACAATACCTCACTAAAATATGCTTTCAATTATTAACGCAACACTACTCAGTTTGTTTGGGATTGTTTTGATTATTTCTCCTGTTGCATGGACTCGCAAAATATCTTGACTCTTGAGGTAACCCTAACCCCAGAACAAGAAAGACCCCCCTTGACATTCCTCCATTAATTTATTTGGGAATGTTTAAAAACGTGTTTAAACTCTGAATGTGATGTTTTGTTTTTCAGGTTTTAGCAGTTACACAAAACTGCCTAAAGGTTTACTGGCTACGTAGCTTGTTAGCTTGCAAGTTAAATAAACTAGTCCTTAAGTTAAATGTATGCCATTAGAAGGTATCTCGAATCCTGATCCTAATCCCGATTCAGAATTAATTTAATACATTTGGATGACACCTACTTTTTTGTATGCGATCCAGTCAAAGACACGGTCGATATCCGCCGCCTGCGCCACTTCCTGGGAGATCGGGTGGGAGGAGTTAAGGCCGTCCAATAGCATCACCTCATGGAGGACATCCGTCAGGAAGCGCTGTTTCTCCTGAAAACACACAAACAGGGACTTTGTGTTGACATTCATTCTCTGGAGGCTAACACTTTACATTTCTAACCTCATCTTAACCATAACAAGGGAGCCAGATTTCGTCCCCTTATGGTTGGTTAGTCCCTGCAACGTTGGTGTGTGAGCTGGTCATTGGTCCCCATAATGTTGGTGATAATATCTGAATTTTTTTGAGTTTTTCTTCCAGTTCAGCCTTACATTAAATCCACACAAAGACAGGGGATCTAGTGCAGATGTGTGTCTCCATATAGTAGCTGTTAAAATGCAATTATGGTCATATCCCATCAAATCCCAGGTCAAATATAATATATCAAAAAAAATGTTTCCCTCTGTATAGTTTATGTTCTGATTTTATGTAATGCGTCTTTGAGCATTAGAAAAAGCCCATTACAAATCCCATGTATTATTATTATTAAATGAAGGTTAGAGGGATATATCGTCTTTAGTGATCGTAATGTTATGTTAAATAATCTTGTGTCTTGTCTTAAAACTCGTCCTTGCATGTGGAGCTGCTGGGATGCAAGAAACATTTCAGACTTGATCTGACAGTAAATGATTATCATATCGTACATGCACAACCATTGCAAAGAAGCAGTATTTGGCAAACGAAATCTTAGATCTCAGGCACCTTCCAACCATTAACCTATAAAGTAAAAATATGGGTCTAAAATGTTAGATATTAGTGTTTGAATACAGAAAATAACAAACAAGAAACAAATGAACAGATTGTTGTCCCCATAATGTCTTTTGTTTACCATAAAAACATGCTTTACCCTAAAAAAGGGACCTGGATATCTGTCTCCATATTTTGGAGCTGGTTGAAACAGTATTGGTTTTCACAAAGTGATTGAAAATCTTCACAACATGTTTTGGCCGATGGTGTTTGATTTTCTTCCAGCTCAGATTTTGCCAGACTTTAATTAAATATTTATTTATTTTTGGCAAAACAAAGTTGGTCAACAAACTGTCATTTAGCGGAGCAGTTGGTTGAGTAAACAGAGGTTTAGATGTGTAATTAAACGGGTTAATCCTTATTTATTGTAATCTTGTTCTCCCATTTATTCCCATGATTATTTCCCTAATGTTTTCCTCATTGTATCCGATCATTTCCTTACTTTTCCCTTTATATTTCCTGTTCTACTTCCTCTTTTTTCCCGTCTTACTGCCTCCGCTTCTTCTCATTACTCCTTTTCATACTTCCTCTCCTCTCCTCTCTTGTTTCAGGTTTCTAATATACATCGGCAAACATGTCGAGCTGTAACGAGCTCGGTCTAAATTACCCCCGGGATCAGGCTAAATCCGGAGAAGCACGGCTATGGCTAATTCATGAATTACAATGTTTACTATGGAGATTTGGTTTTAATGAACCTCTATCTAGTTAAGCAATACAATTATAGACTTATTAAGTTTTAGTCGGTAATGAACTGACTGAACAGGAACTTTTTTTTAATTAACAGTTTCTGCTGGGATCTGGCTAATTCCTGGTCCGGCGTGGCTCAAAGTTGTTTATTAAGTAGATTTGATTTTAATGAATATAAATCCAGTCAAACAAAAGTTTCACTGCGATTGTATATTTGTTATGAACAGTAGAAATCAGGGGTTTGATTTTATACTGTCTGCTGGGATCGGGCTACTTCTTGGCAGGTGGGTGGACTTGTTGAATAATATACTTTAAATTAATATTTTAACAGTATCTTCTGGGATCTGGTTAATTCTTGGTCCGGTGTGGCTCATGTTGTTTATCAAGACTTTATTTTGATGCGATATAACAGTTTTTAATACAACATTTCCATATTTTACTGGGTCAGTTGGGATCGGGTTGCTTCTTGGCAGGTGGTTGGACTTTCAAGAAATAGGTCTTATTGAATAATATACTTTAAATTAATCTGAAATTAAGAATACACATAGAAAATGTAAAAAATCTGGCTAATTCTTGGTCCAGTGAGGCTCAACTTGTTTATCAAGATTAGATTTTCTTGCGATATTAGACTTTTTATGAACATTAAAATGCAAGATTTAGATGTGACAGAGTCTGTTGGATCATGCTACTTCTTGGAAGATGAGTTGACTTGCATGAAATGGATTTTGTTGAACTGACTTTAAGAATATGCAAAGAAATGTCTATTCTGTGTTTCAGAATCTTCAGCATGTCCACATGTTGAGGGTTTTTAAGGTAGTCTGAAGACGTTCTCCCAGTAGTAAAAGTACAGCTGAATTTCCTAATTTAAAACCACATGTTTATTAGGCTCTTGTGTTTTTTTACAGCAGGACACACTGACTAATTGAGCCCGATGTATTCCTCAAATTCATTCCCTTTTTCATCTGTCTCTGCTTTATATTGTCCTGTTTGTCCATGCTAAGTCATTGTGTTTGAATTAGATCAGCCATTCTCCCTGTGACACAGTACTGGTCTGGGCAGTCTAATGTATTTTACATAAAAACAAGTATATTGTGGAGCTCTCTTGTACTCCGCTCACTGAACACACACCATTAGCATTAGAGAGTGTCTGCTTCTCACTTCTAATGGGCCATTGGTGTGTCATTGTCCCGCTCAGACCTGGCATTAAGATGCGTCTCTGCATGCGTCTCCAGAGACTACTTGTGTTCAGATCCCCCTCTATATGCAAATAAACACACACTACATTTGTGCATGCAGAGAATGCTGAGAGTTGTTTCTAACCAGTGGAGGCGGCAATGCAAATCAAAAGCGTGCAACTGTGAGGTTTGTCGTGATACTGCCGCTGGAATATTGTTAGCAAGAGAATGGGTGGAAAATAATAATCAGTCCAGTGTCGTAATGGTTTCTGAGAGCCTGGCAGTATAACGTCAGGAAACTCGTCATGTTGTGAATTCTATTTATCATGTGCTTTTCAGACTGGATGGTAGAGAATCTGCTTGCTTTAGGATCTTGATCTTGTAGCCCTGTAGATGGAAATGTATACTGGCTGAATAAATGCAAATTGGCCCTTCAATAGTGCTTTTCTTTGTCAGACAGTTTTTTGATTTTTTATCTTCACAGTCATATGTGTATTTGTCTTACTCTGTAATGTTTGTTTCTTTCTACTCTTGTAATGCCTTGTTTTGTTTTAGGCTGCTGCAACAATTTGTTTTCGCAAATTGGGATTAATAAAGTACTTCTTATCTTATCTTATCTTATCTTAACCACCAAGGCAACAGTTAACTGAAAAGTCCTGTGTCAAACAAGCAATATAAAAGCAATACCTGGCAGACCTAAACGACAGGAAGACGTCTTTTTGGTGCATAAGCCCAGGGCTGCCTTAATGCACGGGCTGACCAGGGCTGAAGCCCAGGGGCCTACGGAGATCGGGGGCCTATCATGAGCCAATAACTAATTGTTTTATTTGAATTTTAAATAAACAAAGTCTTGGCTTTTAGAATATGAAACTTTTATTTCTAAAATCACACGATAAATAAATGTTTGAAGCTTGTAAAGGGAAGAAGACAGCTCTCCCTCTGCTCTGCTCTTCCTCCGCTGACATTATGAATGTAAGGCGTATAGTAATCATAGATAACACGGCAGGGTCCGTTACAGTTTGTTTTCATCTGGTTTCAAATAAACAAAGTCTTGGCTTTCAGAATATTAAACTTGTTTCGGCAAATTCAGATGATAAATACAGCTTTGAAGCTTCGGGATAATTACAAGCAGAGAAGAAAAGGTTTGAGAGTGGCGTTCGGAAAAGGAAACCTAACACTGATGTCAATTGAGCATGACATTCTTCGTGAGATGGATTTTAAGAACATCATAAAGGCTTTTTCGGAAATTAATAGAATATCACCTCCATCTTCAGAGCAATCTGACTATTATAACATTAGCGTTAAGAAAGCTTACTTAAATATCTGCCACAACATAAGTAACCGGATCAGAGTAACATTAAGTACAGTCCGCGGCATATCACATCATAATGTATCATATATCTCCTGATCTGAGTCAGCTGAGCCGTATCTGGCCGTGCAACACTCAGTGTCACATACTGTCTGCAGAAGGATTATTTTAAGCAATACATTGAGTTGACGAAACACTCGAGTCAAATGTAATGAAAGTCAGATCGTGTCAGTGATATCATAAACCTGTTAATGTATGCATTCAAACACTTGTTCTGTTACCAGCTGTATTCACCTTGCAGGTGCAGCTCTGTGGCTTTGATCCTGGATCAAGTGTTTAAGTCATGGATGTTTAAAGTTTAACTTCTTCATATGTCTAATATTATAGTTGACTTTACATTCAGAAAGTATGACGCTGCGCTGTCAGTACACTTCTCCATGTTTGTGATTGGTCGAATGCTCCAGATACCACCCCTTTCATGTGAACGCGCACCTAACTAGATAGGGCACGGCTGGCTTGAGCGATCCACTTGATAACCCGCGTCGTAGGACCGTTTAGCGAGAGCGCGTATGTTTTGGATTAGGCCAACCGGCTAACTCAAACATATCCAGGTTAGGTTGAACCAGCTTCGTAGTACAGGCCTCTGGCATTGAGGCCATATGTTGCTGTTCATGGTGCTGAATTAGTGGTGTGTGTGTGTGTGTGTGTGTGTGTGTGTGTGTGTGTGTGTGTGTGTGTGTGTGTGTGTGTGTGTGTGTGTGTGTGTGTGTGTGTGTGTGTGTGTGTGTGTGTGTGTGTGTGTGTGTGTGTGTGTGTGTGTGTGTGTGTGTGTGTGTGTGTGTGTGTGTGTGTGTGTGTGTGTGTGTGTGTGTGTGTGTGTGTGTGTGTGTGTGTGTGTGTGTGTGTGTGTGTGTGTGTGTGTGTGTGTGTGTGTGTGTGTGTGTGTGTGTGTGTGTGTGTGTGTGTGTGTGATCACAGAGCCTGCCGAGGCTATAAATGACTTTGATTTGTTGTTTAAATAGGGGGCCTACAAAACCCCCAGCCCCAGGGCCTGATGGCAGGTTAAGGCGGGCTTGCATAAGCCTGAAGGAAGTGATTGATAGATAGATAGATGGATAGATACTTTATTGATCCCAATTTGGGAAATTCTTTCTTCCGAATAATACAATTATAATACAATACTTAAAATACTTAAGTTAGTCTGACTGTTTTTTTTGTAAAGCGAACTTGGGTCCCCTGATAGGCGCTATATAAATCTAAGTTATTATTATTATAAACAAATTGGAAAAGAGAATTAACAATTAAAAATAAAATGAAAACAAATCTAAATATGATATCAAATATAAACGATATAATGGCCATTATCCGTCTTAGAATTCAGGCACGTAGCCTTTTGGAAAATGCACGCACTGTAATTAACAAGAATCCTGACATGAACCAATAGTAAATAAGTAAAGTTGACAAATGACATTAACACAACAGAAGGGTAGAGAAGACAGGCTTGAATCCTATTGGTTGGACTACCTGTTGCATACTTGTTGAACCACACCCACTTCCCTTTAAGTGTGCATAAGATCATCAACACCTCCAATCTGCAGGTCTCCACAGAGACATGACGCACATCAACAGAGAGAGTTCACACCAGATCCGCCTGATGAGGGCGAGCGGGAAGTCAGCGCACGAGATCCAGAGACATTTTAAAAGCCTGGGAATCGAAGTGTCTCTGAGGACGGTTAGGTATCACTTCAAAGAGAGACAGCCGCGCAGCTCGTGGCCGAGGAAACTGCACCGGTAAGAGTGAACAACTTGTAGAGAAACACTTTCAAATGTTGATGTTGTCAAACCAATCGGATGCTCTTATACTTAAATATAAATACATGTTATCATCCTGAAACGAAAAGTCGTAACGTTTTGTTGTGGCCGTTCCTACAGTAAATAGAGAAAAGAATATATAATATTGGTGCGTAGAAGAAATAGAAAGGGAGAAATATATAACAGACGGTATTCAAATATCATAGAAATACTGTAAAATAATATGTAGAAGTGAATTTAAAATAGAGAAGATTACAAATACAATAAGACTTAGATTAGTGCAATAAAACATGAAGGTCAGAGCACCCAGAGATATGCAGACGTATTGGCTTAGAATGACCCAGACCTTTGCTAGGTATCAAAACTATTCATATTGGTTTTGCTTTAAGAATTTCACCAATGCTTCTGGTATCTTATATTCTTTAAATAGATAATCCAGCCCTAGCCATCAAACATTGGTTTTTGTGTTTCTGTGAAGCAGAAATCCTCTCATAGTGACCTGCACTTAACATATTAGGGAGTTGAGATGACAAGAAATACTAGTATGGCACTTTTGAGTCTCTTGAACTGTAAATAAACTATCTGTCAGGAAAACAGTTTGTTTTGAGATAAATCCTATCTGAGCTAACAGAAGTGAATCTTAACGAACTTTTAGAGAAACATTCTCTGCATTGCAGGGTAATCAAAACCTCTGAAACGGTACAGGCTCCTTTGTCAGAAACTCTTATCACTATGACTTTTAGAGAAACACTTTCATAAGGTATTTGTGTTGAAATATTTTGGATAGTAGCATTTTATTCAAAGCAACAATAAACTATGATGATACAAAGTCAGAACAGCAAAAAAAAAAGCTGATATAATTGAGACTAAGTGTTTTTCTTTCTTTTTTTTCTTTAAATGCTAATTTATTTTGTGTTTGGTTTAAGGGCCAAAGTACAAGCCAATATGTGGGGTTTCAGTTTGATTGTTATTGGGTATCGTGAAATAAATGGTATCAAAACTATTCATTTTGGTTTTACTTTAAGAATTTCACTAATGCTTCTGGTATCTCATATTCTTTAAATGAAAATATCCATCGCTAGCCATCAAACATTGGTTTATGTGTTTATGTAGAGCAGAAATCCTCCTTATAGACCTGCCATGACAGGACATACTGTAGTAGGGTCAGGGACTGTTTGAAAAGGGCTTGGACTGCAAATTAATGAAATATAAATAGAATCTGAATCTAAATAATTACAACTTTTAGTAAAACTGTTTCTTGGAAATGCATCAAAATCAATGAAACATCCGGTAAGACTTCCTTTCCTAATGTTTGTCTTTCGTCTTTCAACAGCGACATCCTGACCGCCATCAACGATGTGACAAAAGGCAGCGAAAAGATAAAGGCTGAAACGTTGCAGCAGAAAATCGAAGCAGATTTTGGCGTTCATCTGAGCGTGACGAGCGTCCGCCGCGCCCGCAGGGACCTCGGATGGAAATTTGGCAAAAACGTAATCTACCCGGTAACAAAAGACCTCAACAGGAGAGCGAGGCTGAGCCAAGCTCTTCAGTGGATCCAGTCCGGAGAGACGTGGCATGACGTTCTCTTCACAGACGTAACGATGCTAACTCTCGAGCGCAAACCCACATTTCACTTCAAAAGAGACGGCCTTCTTCTTACCAGGCGAAAGCCCAAAAACCCCGTTAAGATCCGCGCCTGGGGGATGATTTCCAGACAAGGCGTCGGTCCGATGGTGACCTTTGAGGGAAACATGGACACGGAGTACTTTGAGACGACCATCATCAAACAGAGCGCCGCACCGTACATCAGGACACATTTCGGACCGGATCATCGCTTCTTCCAGGACAACGATCCGAGGCATACCGGCGCCAAAAACTGCATCGAGTCTGAAGGAATCAATTGGGTCAGAACTCCTCCAGAATCGCCGGATCTGAACCCTCTGAAGCCCGTCTGGCACTCGATGAAAGACTTTATCAGAAAGGAAGTAAAGCCACAAACGAAACTGGAGCTCGTCAGGGCGATCAAGACCTTTTGGGAGACGACGGTGACCCCAGAGTTCTGTAATGAGGCGATCAACGGTCTTTCAAAAGTACTACGACTGATTGTGAAGAACAATGGAGCGCAGAGTGGGAAAGATGAGATAAGATAAGTCAGGACTTTATTTATCCCGAAGGAAATTGTTCTGCCACAAAATTACAATTAACACAGCAGCATAATAATAAAACTGTACACTAACAGTGCAGTAAAACGAGCAATTCAATTTCTACAGGAAACTGTTTTCTTCCAGCTCAGATTTTGCCAGACTTTAGTTAAATATTTAATTATTTTTGGCAAAACAAAGTTGGTCAACAAAGTGTCATTTAGCGGAGCAGTTGGTTCAGTAAACAGAGGTTTAGATGTGTAATTAAACGGGTTAATTCTTATTTATTGTAATCTTGTTTTGAGTCTTCATCCAATATATTTCCTCATTGTATCCGATCTTTTCCTTACTTTTCACTCTATATCAGCGGGGGGGGGGGCGCCAGAGAGCTTCAGGGGAGGCGCAGCGGGAGAACAAAATAACGAGAAACAGTGAAATCTAGCTAGTTAACTTCAGCTAACTTTATGCGAGCGGCAACATGGATCGATTCTTAGTGAAGTTACCTGAAGTGAGAGAGGAGACAGCGTCTGGCAGAAAACGTCACTTGCACACTTTTGTCTGTCTGTGGAGACCGGGTTCCCCGACCTCGCCAAAAAGGCTGTACAAGTGCTCATTCCCTTCCCCTCCACCTACCTGTGTGAGTGCGGGTTTTCTGCATTGACTTTGATCAAAAGCAAGTACTGGTGAAGGCTGCAGCCAGAGGATGATCTGCGTTTATTTCTGTGTGCATCAAAGACGCAGACTCATTGTTCCCACTAAAGTAGGGTTAGGGTAACGGCCCGTCCACACAGCGGCGTGCGTTGAAGCTTCCAACGCTTCTGCCCATTCACTTTGAATGGGGTGACGTCAATTTTGGCCAAACTGCATTTCGGGAAGCGACGTGGAGCGTTGCTGGCGTTGCTGGCGTTGCTGGCTTCAAAAGTTGAGCAATGTTCAACTTTTGGCGCCTCGGCAGAAGCGTCAGCCAATGAAATCCCGTTTATGCAAATCTGCCAGTACAAGCGCTAGCCAATCAAACCGCGTGTATGCTGGGAGAGACTACGCAGGTCATTTCCTCATATTCCAAAAAATGGAGGGAAACTTCATTATAGCGGTAGTGAACCACCCGGTGCTGAATGATCAGTCTCTGTTCATCTACCGGGATACAAACCGGAGGAGCGAGGCATGGAGGGAGGAGGCATGGAGGGAGGTGGCAGAGACAGTGGATGAAACTGGTAGGTTTTCGCCTGTTTGGGGATTTTATATCCAGTTTACTTCGTTTTAACATTGCTATTGCTTTGTATGTCGCGGGCGGGAGATTCATGTGATTGGTTGTTGGTCGCGTTGCTCGCAAAAAATCCCCAAGCTTCAGACACGCCCACCGCCAAGCGTCAACGCACGCCGCTGTGTGGACGGGCCGTAAGAAGGAGGCCACGTTGACCTTCAGTGTGTTGCCGGGAGCATTTAAGGATGTATCCACCATGTTGAAAATATCAAACATGTTAAAAAAAATGTTTAAAACCTAAAGATAAAAAGGTTTAAAAAGTTATTGTTTAATATTTTAAGGAGGTGACGCTACTCAGCCAATCAAATGGGTGCAGTCCGTGTCAGCGCGATAGATTCAAACACACATAGAGAGACGAGACAAGAAGAGAGAAACAGCAGAGAGTAACTTCAAATGGCGTGCTCAAAAAAGAGAAAGGTAGACATTTAATGACATGTTCTCTCACTGGACCTCTTTGAAATGCAATTGAATGCCCCTGCATTTTAGCAACAACAACAACAATAATAATAATAACAGGGAGGGGGGGCGCGGCTGTTCTTATGTTCTCTGAGGGGAGGCTGACCTTCCCACACTTTGAAAACCCCTGCTCTACATATTTCATGTTATACTTCCTCTTTCTTCAGGACTCCCGTGTTACGTTTCTTCTCATTACTCTTTAGAAACGTAGACGGTCGCATAATTAATGTAGGTGATTAAACATCCCACAATGTTCAGACTGTGCTTTATAAAATAAACTTTACATAAGAAAGGTCACTGTGTGGGTTTTTCCCCTTCACAAGTCAACGAGTATGTGTTTGTTAAGGTTGGCCCTATTCAAATGTTTATCAGCTGCTTTTAAAGGAGATAAACAGCTTTCCCCTCAAACACAAAGCAACCACAGAGAAACTCCACACACGCTCTCTTCATGTAATGCAAGCTTGTTTTGTGCAGAATATGTTAGAACACTTTGAATTGAAGTCTTTCTTAGAAAATAAATAAAGAATTGTTGTACGAACTGAGTATTTAGAAATAAGAGGTTACGTTTGTTGACAAGGCCACAGCTTTTATCAAGAAGTCCTGCACTTAGTACGAAGAAAAACATTTGCCTCCAAATACAGACTTGTTTATTTTTGATGGGGATCCAAGTATCTGTTCATACATTTCTGGTAACATACCACAGATCGTATTCTCTTTGGGTTAGGGAAGCCTTTCCTCTGGTGAAGTGAGTCTGATTGAAAGCCATGAGACGGTTTGTGTTGAATAAAAGGGTGATTTTAACTTCCAGCAGTGGCGGACCGTCAGGGCCTTCAAGGTATTCAGAGAATACCCTGATAACTCAGATAAAAAAAAGACATTTATCGAATTAATTATATAAATACAATTTAATAAAATGTAAATACATTTTATAAATGAGAATCGTATCTGTGTTGTTGATCTGTAATAAACAGTGTTACGTGGATTTGTTTGTCCTTCTCGGACCTACGCATTTTAGAAAAGAAATGCAACCAATCAGATCTGTTTCTGCGTCTGTGGGTATTCTGTATCCTTGATAGAAGGCCCTGGTCGTTGAACTGATTGACAGTTTGATCAACCAATCATATATTGATTTGTAGCCAATGGGCGTATTCTTTCGGAGTTTCCCACGGTGCAGGGTATGCTAGAAGGCCCGTTAGTTCTGACAGGTGCGAGACACAGGATATAGATGGGACGTAATAATTCATTTTCTGTTTTATTCGTTTTAACGTTGACATGGCAACAGGTGAAGAAGATGTTGTTGCGGAATTATTGTCGGTTCCTTTTTCAAGACGACAATTCACTGAAAAGACGGACATTGTAAAAAAAGGGCGCCCAACGCCTGAACATCTGGAGCTGAATCAAGTTGCTAAAGGCTATGTTCGCCATTTCCAGGCTAGCAACTGGGAAAGATACCCGTGGCTTACGGGCTCAGTTAGTCACAAAAGGCTCTACTGCTGGGAGTGCTTGCTTTTTGGGACCGAAAAGGGGGCATGGAATTGGAAAGACAACGATAATCTGAGCTGTTTAACCAAGGCTGCACAAAAACACCAAAACACAGCAGGGCATCTTAAGGCAACGGTCACCATGAAGACTTTTGGAGACACAATGATTGATCTACAGCTGGACGAACAGAGACGTAGAGAAACGATCATTCACAACGAAAAGGTGAACAAAAATCGGGATATTTTGAAACGTCTGATCCACTGTGTGATTTTCCTTGGGAAACAGGAGTTACCTTTCAGGGGCCATGATGAGAGCAGAGAATCAGCCAATCGAGGTAATTACCTGGAGCTGCTTACATTCATAGCAGAATATGATCCAGACTTGCACTACCATTTGTCAACTTCTAAGGTGTTCATTGGAACCTCGAGTCAAATACAGAATGACTTGATAAGTGCTGTGGCCGAAGTGATGGGTGAGACCATCAAAGAAGAAATAAGTAAAGCACCCTTCGTAGCTTTAATGCTGGATGAAACAACAGATGTCAGCAATGCTGACAATGGTTTGTAACAGACAGTGGCGTAAAAGAGAGGTTCGTCAAATTTGAGGATGTGACAGGGAAGAAACGGGCAGAGGATGTAGCAGCCATGGCCCTTGGTTTCTTGGAGTAACATGGATGCATGGGCAAACTTGTAGCCCAGTGCTATGACGGTGCTGCCGTTATGGCATCGGGGCTGAACGGAGTCCAAGCCAAGGTCAAGGAAAAGATCCCACAGGCACTTTTCATACACTGTTATGCACATGCCCTTAATTTGGTTTTATCTCAAGGTGTAGTTAAAATTAAAGAATACAGAATTTTCTTCTCACACCTTTCTGGCCTGGCTGCATTCTTTTCTAGATCGCCAAAACGAACGCAGCTGCTTGATGAAATATGCCAGAAGCGACTGCCACGAGTGGCACCAACCAGGTGGAATTTTGCATCAAGATTGGTGTGCACTGTCTTTGAAAAGAAGGATGCTCTTAAGGATCTGTTTGACTACATAGTTGAACACCACGAGGAATTTGATGATGCTGCCATTCTCAGTGCTGATGGCTACCTATCAAACCTGGGCAACTTTGAATTTGGATTTTTCCTTTCAACTTTTAACGAGATATTTGCGATGAGACTGTGCAGGACACCGGCCTGCGGAACTGGACGGAGAGCCCACGGAGATTCTCGCTCACACTACAAGAAGCTGCACTATGGCATTTTTGAGAACATTTTAAATCAGGTGCAAAATCGGTTTAAAGATCACGAAAAACTGTCATTCCTTTCTCTTCTGGACCCTCAACAGTTCACCAGCTTTAACAGCAACTTCCCTGAAACTGCATTCGCAAGCCTCACAGAGAGCTACGGGCCGCACTTTGACTTGTCTCGGCTGAAAACAGAACTGTCTGTGATGTATGGTATGACAGATTTTCAGGGAAAGAACCCATCTGACCTCCTTTTCTTTTTCCAACAAAAAGAACTTTGTGACAGCATGCATCAGCTATATGCACTGACATGTCTGGTTGTAACGATCCCCGTCACCACTGCATCTGTGGAAAGGACATTTTCCGCCCTCAAACGGATAAAAACAGGACAATCCCGACTCTCTGCATTAGCTTCCATGGCAATTGAAAGGCAACTTATTTTGGATCTGAAAAGCAGTGATCAGCTTTATGACTGGGTGATCGAAAAATTCATCCAAAAGGACAGGAGGATGGATTTCGTCTTTAAGTGAGGACCATTGGTGAGTGAGACTACTTTGTATTTGCTGGTTATGCATCTCGTTGAGCTGGTTGCATTTTGTTTCCACACACTTTTTGATGAATGGTTCGTTAATGTCTGTCTTGAGTGTAGTACGCGTTGTTGTGCATTTAAATCTGACAAGAGCGGCTGCGGCGGCTGCTGCGGCGTGCGTGGGGGGGGGGGGGGGCATTTGTATCTACAGAAGGTCCAGTTGTGATAGACACGCTTCGCCACTGACTTCCAGGAATAGCTGGAAAAGCCCGATATAAGAGATATTGTCAGAGTAATTCAACTACAACGTTAAGTAAGGGTTTGATAACATACTGGGAAAATGCAGTGGTTTAACAAACATTACTCTGCATGTCTGGGTCTCAGCGCTCCATACCTTTAAAGTCTTGCACCAAGATGATCCAGGAATAAGTCATTTAAAACAAATATGTGGTCAAAATATACCCAATTTAAATCCTTTGAGGTCCCAAATCTGGAAAAAGTTGACTATTTTCTATAGTTGTATTACCTTCAACCAATCAATGAAATGAATCTAGTTAGCATACGAGCCAATTCTATATGATTATATCAGTATTATATACATATTTTCCCACAGTTCATCCACTGTAATGCTATCCTCTCTGGCCTACCCACAAAACTACTCAACAGACTCCAAATCATTCAAAACTCGGCTGCCCGGATCATTACCTGTACCAAATCGTCTGACCACATCACCCCAATCCTCATCCAACTTCACTGGCTCCCTGTTCAGCACCGGATCGACTACAAAAACCTTCTTCTTACATACAAAGCCCTCAACAACCTCACCCCCACCTATCTCTCAAACTTCCTCCAGGAATACACCCCCTCCCGCTCCCTGCGCTCATCCTCAGCCGGACTCCTTACTGTCCCCACCTACCGCCTTAGCACCATGGGAGCCAGGGCTTTTAGCTGCACCGCGCCCAGGCTATGGAACTCTCTGCCTCCACACATCAAACAGTCTGACTCCATCGCGACATTCAAATCCCACCTCAAAACCCACCTGTTTAAACTGGCCTACTCACTCTAAAACACATTCAACCTGCTATCACAGATCCTCCTCTCACTCCGTCACTCCACACTCTTGTCTTGCCTGTCTTATGCTTTTATGCTGCTGTATTGCCTTGTCAGTTCGATTACATTGTGTTCCGTTTTTGTTTTAGCTGTTTTAACTTTTAAATGCACTGTAAGGCGACCTTGGGTGTCCTGAAAGGCGCTTCGAAATAAAACTTATTATTATTATTATAAATACACGACACATATCTGCCGTGTCATGTTATATTTATTGTACAACCCAGTTGTATTTGGAGACGAAGCATGACTCAGCAGTATCTTTGCAACTACAGCTCTAATAACAACGTTAACCCTAAACTGTATTTGATGTGCGACGCCTGTCAGGAAATCAATCAGTGTGAAAGTGAGAGAGAGCTGTCCGTCATCCTGAGGAGTTTTAATGACACGGAAATAAGTAAAATAAACGAGGGGGACGGAGGGCGGAGAAGAGGAGGCGTTTCAAAAGTTCAACATCTGCTGCCCCGTCTCTCCATCTGTGTGAGTGTGTGTGTGTGTTTACACCGACTGTTGGCCCATTAGCTGTCCTCCACATGTGGGTCCATCTGGTTCCTAGCAGCCATATTGAGCAGATGGACCCCCCCCCCACGTCTCCAGGTGACTTAAAGTCCCTGTTAATTAGAACTGATGTCTCATTTAGTCTCATCTTCCTCTCTTTGGTCCAAATGTGCCATTTAACTAATGACTAATTGTGTAATCTGCATCTGTTTACCTGTGTGTGTGTGTGTGTGTGTGTGTGTGTGTGTCTGTCTGTCTGTCTGTCTGTCTGTCTGTCTGTCTGTCTGTCTGTCTGTCTGTCTGTCTGTCTGTCTGTCTGTCTGTCTGTCTGTCTGTCTGTCTGTCTGTCTGTCTGTCTGTCTGTCTGTCTGTCTGTCTGTCTGTCTGTCTGTCTGTCTGTCTGTCTGTCTGTCTGTCTGTCTGTGTGTGTGTGTGTGTGTGTTTTGCTCTAATGAAAGCAGCGCTGTGTTTCGCCCAATCCTTTGAGGGGGGATCAGTCCAAGAAAAACATCCAGGAATTAGTCAGATCCGCTCCTGACGGCCCAGAAAGGATTTAATTCAGAGCAAAGTGTTTATCTGACGGATTGATTTGTTCATTTAGAGTCCCTGACGTGTCGAGTCATCTCCAATAAGCACGTTAAAACACAAATCATTTAAATGCAGATTTTATTTTATTTAACTTTTGCACTGCAGAGCCAGGATGTACATACGTTTTAAGAACACGCAGGCGACTGTTTAAGTGTCACAAAGTCATAATAAATTGCAGAAAAACTATGAAAAATACGATATATTGACATTTACTTAAGGCTCAGTAAGGTCCTAAAACATTTGGTGCCCAAGTTTTATCAAACAACCAAAAGGAAAGAGTGCAATGGGGGAAACAACTTGCAGCTCCTCCCGTCTGGATATCTTTCCGCCTTCAGAACATGTCATAATATTTTCTTTGATCTGTGACATTACATGACACACACCAGAGAGCGGACCTGTGTGTGAAGGGTTAAACATGTGCACACACACTTTGTAAAGAGCAGGAAGGTTTTAGAGTGTGTGAGGCGAGCGGCAGATACATATTGACCGTCCTCGGCTCTCTTTAAATCATGAATATTTCATACGTTCTGATCCCTTGAGGCGAGTCTATTTGTTTCCATCACTTATCTGTTGGAGGACGTCACCTCTGACTGCTCTGCACACGGCACTAACACACAGATATGTTTAAAAAGTACTTATATCTCTAGGAAAACTTGTGATAAAAACGGAAGTGAAAGTATGGAGTCATTCTGCTTGAGTTGCATCAAATCATATGATATAAGCATTATTTTCATTATTATTTAAGTAATTAGTTTAACCTTTAAAATGTCAGAATGTAAAATAAATATCACATTTAATTTTCTCATGATTGATTGTGTTTAATTGTATTTGATCTTTTTGGGGATTTTTTTCTTGACCATGTGAATATATTTATTTTATTTAGATGTGAATATATTTATTTTATTTAGATTTTTTACAATTACATATCTTTGTTTTATTTCATTTTTGTTATTTAAGATTAATTTCTTATATTAAAAACAGTTTTATCCCAGCAGCTATTGCACAAATTAACACATTTATTTATTTATTTAATTGTGGATTTTGAACGTCCATGTTTGTACGAGTGTTTTCCTTCTTAAAATGTTTTTTAAATATTTTGAGATTTGGTTGAGCAGGGTAGACTTGTACTTTTACTAGTCCTTTTATTAGAGATGTGTCTGTTGTTTGTGTTTGTTTTTAGTGTCAGGATGGAACCCTTGTCTTTTTCTCTGCAAACAGAATCTACCTACGGGTACAAATAAATAACCTGAACCTAATAGAAATATATAGATTGTTTTCATTCTCGAGTTTTTTGTATCTTATTGATTAGAAAGGCGAGTCCACACATTCTCACCTTACTCAATCAGCTTGAGAATGATTTGCACCATCAATTAGAAAACAGGTTAAAATAATGCCGAAATGACCCTTTAGAGCCCGCTGTGACGCCACCAGATGAATGGCAGTAAAACAGGAACTATTTTCTTTCTCGTCACATTAGATTTTAATGTCCTCCGGTAGTCCCCCCCCCCCCGCAGCGCTGCGACTCACTGCAGACGGAGACTCGTTTTAAATAAACCCTGCATTATAAATAAATGGCTTTATCAGTAACAGAGCCGACTATTATTGGAGAAACACTTTGTTTCTATTAAAGCGTCCGGCGGTGCAGAACGCTCTGACAGGGCTTTAAACACGCCGTGTCGCTCTGAAACAGGCGGCGTGTGTGTGTGTGTGTGTGTGTGTGTGTGTGTGTGTGTGTGTGTGTGTGTGTGTGTGTGTGTGTGTGTGTGTGTGTGTGTGTGTGTGTGTGTGTGTGTGTGTGTGTGTGTGTGTGTGTGTGTGTGTGTGTGTGTGTGTGTGTGTGTGTGTGTGTGTGTGTGTGTGAGAGAGATAAGGTGTTTCCATGTTACACACTTCTGTACTGGGAGTAAATCACAAGGCAGAAACAAAGACTGTGTGTGTGTGTGTGTGTGTGTGTGTGTGTGTGTGTGTGTGTGTGTGTGTGTGTGTGTGTGTGTGTGTGTGTGTGTGTGTGTGTGTGTGTGTGTGTGTGTGTGTGTGTGTGTGTGTGTGTGTGTGTGTGTGTGTGTGTGTGTGTGTGTGTGTGTGTGTGTGTGATTTAAAGTTTCTCAGAGGACTCTTTGAGCACATTCGAGGAACAGTTCTTCTTCTAATTTCATTTTGTTTTGCGCTGACTCACTCCCTGCATCCATTTGTGAGCAGAATGAAATAAAACAGCCGGAGCGTCGTCTGCAGAAATCAGATATTGATCCGTGAGAAGGACGAAGAGTTCAGGACTTCCTCCTCTTCAAAAGCCTGTTTTAACTTTCATCTCATAAACACACACACTGTATAAAAGTGATGTTGTGTTTAAACAACAAAGAGGAAGAGGACGCCTGCAGGAACGAGCAGACGGATCTGTATCTGGGAATATAAAACCTAGAACACACTAAAAAGTAGATTAGGGCCCCTTTAAAGATTAAGATCACCACCCAAGGAGCTTTAACCTGTTTCAAGCTCGAACATGACATTCCCAGAACAAATGACCATATCTTCCCTTCTAAAAGGGTTACATTAATAATCTTTTTTCTCAAAGTAAGGATAAACCTGTGAGTTGGATGTAGAAAAGTCAGAATCAATATAGATGTTTTTTATTTTAAAGAAAATTCAGATTGAACATGGTAAAAAACTGTAAATTATAGTGTCCGTCCAAAAAATATTTTGTACTTATAGTGAAAACTAACCTTGGATGATGGGTTAGTAGACTAAAAGCTTTAGGAATCCAAAGTACAACATATAATAAGTACCCTGTGATGCAAAACAAGTGATATTTGACATTTTTAGACAGATTTAGCAAAAAAAAACCTCTTCTGGGGCCATTTGAGTGGGTTTTCCTTATCTCTGGCCCCCCTTGCTCGATTTTGGTGATTGACATCTCTTTCTGACCGTCAGAGCCAATAGAATCGAAGGGGAATTTCCCCACACACACACATGGTAAAACAAAAAGGTGGGGGCTTCGCGCACTCAGTTTTGCATGAGAGTGAAGCTATCTCTCGCTCTGACATCTGGAAACCGAAAAGCAGGTTTATTGCTTATGGATGATCAGAAATAATTTCAAAGGGACACAGACACATTGGATTAACCTATGGATTAACTTCAGCAGCGTTTTTATCGTTTTAATGCCATTGAAGACCACTTTTGACCAGACTACGACACAGGTTAGCCATGTTAGCATTTTTAGCTACCAACGCCACATGTTTTGATGTCTGTTTTTGTTTATAAAGTCGCGAGTTCGTATCATCGAGTGACAATGTCTGTACCCATCGATTCTGTGTCATCTCACGATCAGATCGATGGGTTGGATGTGCAGAATGGATACATAATAAGGTTTTATGAGTGAGTTTCGGTGCAGTAAATCTGTTAGCATTTTTTGCTCGTTGCTAATTCAGAGGCTCAGCGTTAGCATTGTGGGTTTAAAAAAAAAAAAAAAAAAAAAGATCAGTTAGATGAGTTTCTTCCCGTTACATGGATATAAAACATCCATAGTTTATTAAATGAACATGCCCTCAGACACTGTTTCCTGCAAGCTTAAAAAGTGAGACAGGAAGTCACTTTTGAGAGACAGAACACATTGCTGGTGATTTCATGGGATTTGTTGACAGAAAAACATTGAATACATTTGTTTTTAAAAAGTGTTAGGAAAACATATAGTCTCTCCCCTGTGGTGGTATCCAACAAAGCAGACACGCTCAGTTTGATTCCGTCGCCTCCCCGAGAACAATGGGGTTTTGTTTAAGTTTCTCACAGCGTCCACAAAAGTGTCCCAGTTCCTCTGGATAATCCTCAGACCTCTCTGTCAACACTTTCCATTTGGGGATTATTTTCCACCCAAACACAATAACTCCTGTCCGCAGAGACGCTCTCCTTGAGAACATGTTGAATTGAATATCCCCTCGTCTGGGTTTATCTCAGAGGAAATATCTCGGGCCAAAAAAGTACTTTTTAAATCAGATTCGCTGCTTTTCTACCGGTGTTGTGTTTGGCGTCTGGAGACTTTTAAATGTTTTAATCTTAAATTCATGTCTCACCGTCTGCAGCCTTGAGATGAAATTATGTCTCACCTGCAGCCATCAGAAGTCAGAACAATTACATTTCATGAGCGACAACTTCAGCATACCTGATGCACCTCGACACGCTGAACTGAAACTCAATTTGTCTTGAATAAAAGATCTGATATAAATAAATAAACGTAATAATAATAAGGTGCATTGGAGGGGCTGAACGCCAACAGGGATGCGCTTGTTTCGAACAAAATAAGTGTGTGAGAACCTTGTTATATATGAATAAAATATATTCCACTCACCATGTTCCACTTTGGGAAAAGGAAGTCTGTGCCGACGTACTCAAAGTAATGAGCGAAGCCTTCCTTCAGCCAGACGTCCTCCCACCACACCGGAGTCACCAAGTCACCAAACCACTGGGAACACACAGGAAATGAAGACATGATGAGTTCTTTCTGTCAATTATTTAACCGTGAAAGATTTATAAACTCCTGTAGACGAATTCTGATGATGTGTTTGAAGAATCAAGGGTCCAAAACTCAAGTTCTCAGAGACTTGTCGAGCTTTCTTAGACAACATATCTTAGACAAAGAAGACGTGAAACAACTTTTATTTAGAATATAGTGAAATATATTGACAATCTGTCATTTTATGTGTCTCTGAATTCTTTGTGAAACTAGTCTTTGGCATTTACACAACTTTCTGGTAAATATCCCACAATGCAATTAGCTCTACACCCATACACCTGAGGCTGATGGGAATGGGAATTAGTTACCCAGTAATTTGGTCATTAATACACGTTTTTACCTCATTATTTCACAAATAAACAACATTCTCAACCTCATGGTGGCTCCAGAGGAAAAGTCACCAAAGTCAGTAGGATTCATCCTCTGCGGATCATGAATATCTTTACAATTCCTTTTACTGCAATTGATCCAAAAGGTGTTGAGATATTTACTTTCCAAGTGGTGGACCAACCGTACAGATTTGAACAATTTCAACCTCATGACAACGGCAGAGTAAAAGTCAGACGACAACCAAATTCAGTGGGATTCCTCCTCCACTGGGGTTCAGTGGGATTCCTCCACTGGGGTTCAGTGGGATTCCTCCTCCACTGGGGTTCACGAATGTCTGTATTAAACTTCCTGGAAATCCGTCCAATATTTGTTGGGTGTGACGGAGCGGATCACATGAGTGACTGACTCCGCCACTGACAGCCGACACACACACGCACACACACACACACACACACACACACACACACACACACACACACACACACACACACACACACACACACACACACACACACACACACACACACACACACACACACACACACACACACACACACACACACACACACACACACACACACACACACACACACACACCAAACATTTCGGAGAAAAGACGGAGGCGCATCACTTCCGTGTTTTAAATTCCTGCTATGAACCATGCAATTTCTTATTTATTTTTGTGTTTGTTAATTGTGGGGCGGATTTTTATGTTGAAATGTTTGTTTGGAGTTTAATTGTTGTCACCTGTTGACGGTAAGCCTGGTGGGAGGGACTATGGGTTAATAAGGGACGGGGTTGGCCCTGGAACGGGGACTCGGGGGAATGTTGCAGAGAAGGCAACAGCTGAACACGTTTACTCTCCGTGAGTGATGGACGGTCTGATTTGGAGTTTTGTTTTGTTTGTTTAAGTTGTGCTGGTTCGTTATTTTATTTGTTTGCTGCTGAAAATAAAGTTTTGGAGCTTACCCAACCGACTAGGCCAGTGTTTTCGGACGGACAAATAGAGCCCCGTCACATTGGGAAATACCAATTTTGTCCAAAGTCGGCGACCAACAGACCAATATTCCCATCTCTGGGGCCATTTGCGTAGCTAACATGACCACAAAAGGCATTACCTTAACATTTCTGCTGCAAAATGTTGGCACAATGTTTGAGAAAATAAAAAGAGGGATAGTTTAATTAAATCCAACCCCAGTCTTACTTTGAATAAAGAGAGAAAGAGGACATACTGCTGCTCCGAAAACACTGATTTGGGATCTATCTGAGGACCAAACAGCCAGAGGCCAATGGATCGTCTGTTCAGATGGAGCAGATTTTACTCATCAGCCACACTGGAGGGAAAGCAGCAATGTTGCTCCAAACTAATGGCATGCGATCACCCAATTGGACCGTTGCTCTTTAGGGTTTGGCAACGGTGAAGTTTAATGAGAGGCGGAGCACGTAGGAGATAGACTGAACCTCGCTGATAGTGGAACGTGCGAACAGGAGAAATGCTTTTGCACTCGGGCTGTTTGCTGGCAACGTTTCTTGAATGAATAACATTTGGGAACAAATGTCCCTGCCAGCTTTGTCTCCGAGTTTCCCTTTAAAAGCTTTACTGCACAGCGGATGGCAGGCGATCTTTAAAAAAGCAACGTCAAAGTTCACTTTAAACCTTCATTAAAGCAGAGAGACACACTGCAGTTTTCATACCTCGGCTCAGTGTGCTGCATATCTGGCAGCGCGAAGTGTTTCTGCAGCAAATTGTCCTTCAGCCAATCAAAGTGTGTATGTAAAGTAGAGAAGGAGTGAGTGTGTGGGTGTGGGTGTGTGAGTGTGTGTGTGGGTGTGTGTGTGAGGGGAGTTTAAGTCCTATTTGCATCACTTCACCCTGCAGTTGAAACAAGTCAAGTTTAATTACGTCGCCCCCAAAGTCACAAACTCTGTCCCTATAAAGCAAGCAACTACTTCTCTCCTTACACCAAAAACAATACTGGCTTATGTTGAGTTACTGGAGCTAAACTGGGAGTGATATACACACACTGAGCTCCCACAATGCATCAGGAGTGGAGGATTGTTTCGCCTTAAAGAACATCATAGGGTTCTCTCTGTGCTGGGAAGGCGCAGGAGGTAAATGAGTTTCATAATCAAAGAGTAGCAGGTGGTGCAGAGGCTGTGCTACACTTCACTTTTGAAGATAGGTTGTCAAAATGTAATTAGGACAGGCTAACAGTAAGTAAGAGCCTAATTATGAACATATTGACCAACTGCCTGTGTGCTGCTATCACCGCAGTATTTTAATTACTTAGTCGAGGCATACCTTTTTCTTTTAAATCCAGCCATCAAAAACGACTCGAAATAAAAACTGTTACTACTATTACTGTAAATGTGTATTAGTCCTTGCTGTGCTCTTGAATTTAATTCAGTTGCACAAATAGTCCATTCACGTTGGTATATGTAGGGATTTACTGTGCTAAATTTAAATGCATTAAACCCATTTCTGCCTATACTGTTTTAAACTGTGTTGCTATGGCTGCTTTTTGTCTTTTTTGTGTGTAAATATGTACTTAGTCATTTAATTTGTGGTATGGCTGCAACATGCCCATTTGTGATATTAGATATTGTATATTTCAATCGTGTGTTGTGATGCAGCAATGGTCTGATATCCTTAGCAACAGTCTGATATCTTTAGCAAGGGTCTGATATCCTTAGCAACAGTCTGATATCTTTAGCAACAGTCTGATATCCTTAGCAACAGTCTGATAACTTTAGCAACAGTCCGATATCCTTAGCAACAGTCTGATATCTTTAGCAAGGGTCTGATATCCTTAGCAACAATCTGATATCTTTAGCAACGGTCTGATATCCTTAGCAACGGCCCGATATCTTTAGCAACAGTCTGACATCCTTAGCAACAGTCTGATATCCTAAGCAACGGTCTGATATCCTTAGCAACAGTCTGATATTCTTAGCAACCGTCTGATATTCTTAGCAACCGTCTGATATCCTAAGCAACGGTCTGATGTCTTTGGCAACAGTCTGATATCCTTAGCAACAGTCTGATATCCTTATCAACGGTCTCATATTTTTAGCAATGGTCTAATATCTTTAGCAACATACTGATATCCTTAGCAACGGTCTGATATCCTTAGCAACGGACTGATATCATAAGCAACGGTTTTATATCTTAAGTAACTGTCTGCTTGCCTAAAAGAGCAGAACGCAGGATGTCCAAAATCGGCCAAGCAGCATCGAGTATTGAACTACACGGTCTAATAAATATTGTATTTTATGTTTTTATGGGCTGTTTGGACACAGCGTGGTTCTGCAGAGCGATGTGTGCTCACATGCATACTAAGTCCCTCCAGTTTCTGGCTGCTGGGCTGTGTGTCTGGACAGGGACTCAAACCGACCACCCTGAGGGAGCTGGCTCAACAGGCGATGGTTGGATCCCCGAGGCAGATCCCGTCACACTGAGACCCTCCACAGTGAGAGGGAGCTGAACCGGCCAAAGGAGGTAAACAACCGCAGACATGGAAATCAGATATTCAACACTGTGTGAAGTTTATAACTTATAATACATATTGCAGTACAATATGAATGTTTCTTTTAATTCCTTTGTTTGCATTAGTCGTTATAATTGTATATATATTTTTAATGGGCATTTTAACTTTCACTTCTTGTTTATATATTGTTTTTTGTATTTTCATTTTGTTAACTTCCCTTTTTTATTTTACTTGTTGTCAATATATATTTTTGTATTTTACATTTTTAGTGCACATTTTTCCCTTTAACTTCTTATGTTCATATAAATATGTATATTTGATTTAATAGTTTTTGCAGATTTCAATCAGTTCTTTTGTTAATATAAGTATTTCTATAATTGTTTGTATTGCACATTTTCCCCTTTACTTATTGTTTGTATAATCTTTTTGATTTTATCTTTTTATTCAACATTCTTACTTAAACTTATTGTTTATATAAATATTTTTAATAGAAAAACATTAAAATGCAGGGCTATGTTTACACTCTAGTATTACTACTTTTACTTTTTAGAAGATCTGAATACTTTTCCATCTCTGTAAATCTGTGGATTTCACTTCTCTGCCACTGCATAATAATAGTCCTGATAACCTGGGTCAGCACTTTAACAATAGCGACACATAAGCACCGTTTGAAAACAGAGGATTAAATGAGAATTTAGAGGTTCTCTGTTGAATTATAAATAACTGCAGTGGAATCAGTTTCCAGCTCTTTGATTCCACCCTGCTGCTGAGCTCTCGTTAAACATGACGGTTTACATTTGATTTTAGACTTTACACAGCGGCGTTAGAAGTGGGTCAGCACGGTTTTTTATAAATCAAATTGGTTTCATGCTGGCAGTGTGCTCAAGCCTGCCGACAAATAGAAAATATAATTAATTTTACACTAGAGAGGCTTTCAGTTCTCGTACAGTGACAGCCTCAATAATTCCTTCGTCGTTTCTTACAACTTGTGGAAATAATTAAAAATGACTTTTTCTTCTTCTTCTTCTGTGGTTTCTACAACGCGCTTTGTCTTCATTAGCTTTTTCCTGTCATCTTTCACACTGTTTCAGCCTCAAAACATAAAGAAAGGAGACTCGGCCATTTGTGAAGTTCACTCAGGTTACACACACATGCAGGTAGTGTGAGTGTGTGTGAGAGTGTGTGTGTGTGTGTGTTTTGAGGAGGATACATGGTGGAATAATGATGATCAGGACACAGAGAGACGGAGGGAAATTGCTCGATAAGATTGAGCAAAAAGCCAAGAAAATACCACAGACAGATGGATGAATACTGAGCAGACACACACACGAACACTAAACACACACAAATAGTAAACACACACACACACACACACACACACACACACACACACACACACACACACACACAAGATTGTGTGGGCTGAGAAGTACTTTACTAAAGACTCAATGCTCCATCCAATACACTTTGAATGCTCTACACTGTGAAGTTAGTGCTAAAAATGAATATCAAAACCATATGATCTTATCAAGCTCCACATTTGTGGAATCAGCTTCCAGTTTGTGTTCGGGCGGCAGACACCCTATCCGTTTTTAAGAGTGCGCTTAAGACCTTCCTTTTTGATAAAGCTTATAGTTAGGGCTGATTAGATTCAGCCCCTAGGTTTGATGATATAGGCTTAGTTTGTCGGGGGACTTCTTACTTCTTCCTTCTCTCTGTCTATACCTGTGTACTCTCATGTTCCGATTAACCCAGCTTCCCCAAATGTCTTTTTGGTGTCTGTATACGCTGGGATCCGGAGTCATGGATGATCCTGCGGTCCTGTGTCCTGCATCGCGAGCCCTGGATCTTGAGTCGTGGCTGTGGTCCTGGATCATAGGTCCTGGATGGATATCCTCGTGGATTCATCTTCCTATTATACACACATGCATTTCCAAACATTTGGACTACCTATGTTGCAAATGTATTATCTTTTCAATTTACACACGGCATCTATTGCACGTCTGTCCGTCCTGGGAGAGGGATCCCTCCTCTGTTGCTCTCCCTGAGGTTTTTCCCATTTTTCCCTTTAAACTGTGGGTTTTCTCCGGAAGTCTTTCCTTGTACGATGTGAGGGTCTAAGGACAGAGGGTCTAAGGACAGAGGGTCTAAGGACAGAGGGTGTCGTATTGTCATACTGATATTCTGTACAAACTGTGAAGTCCACTGAGACAAATGTAACATTTGTGATATTGGGCTATATAAATAAACATTGATTGTTTGATATGAGGAATTATATAAATCACAGTTCTTCAAATATATAAAAAAAATTCTCTAAACATAATTAATTTGTAGAAAAACAAGGTAATCCCGCGCATGTTTTATCTTCATTGCATTGTGTGGTAGCTCACAACTAAAGTTGATGCAGATTGTAAAATATAAAAATCTGTGATATTTGGAACATGTTGATGTTGATATTTGGGACATTTTATGAATTTAGGGGGATTCTGGCTAAAGCCATATACATTTACTGTAGTGTTGGATTAGTATGAGAAAACAGGAAGAATATACACCTTAAAAAACTGGATATAGTCGCATTTAGCTGATTTATAGTGAGTCCGTAGTATGAAGCCCATTCTCACATCTCTGCAACTTCATCTGAGCTTCTTTTAGCTCATGGTTTGGGCTTTTTGGCTCGTTCCTCTCCAGCAACAAACAGCAAATCACTCTTTAAAACTAAAACGGTTTTCTGCATCAGATGGCACCCAGGAGGTTAAAGAAAGTAGACCATTAAGCCGATAAAGAACAGTTTATCTCAGGTGATAATGGGATAGAAGCTCAAAGTGAAGTAAATACTGGTTTCAAATTAATCTTGCAGACATGAACAAGACTTGAATTGGATGTTAATGTCACAGTTACATCTGGAAAAAGCCAATTGTGACAATTCATGTTTTGTAATATTGCTAGAAAGTAAACTTTGTTGCATTGCTTTGATTGATACTCCTAGGGTCTTTTTCAGCAGCATAGTGAAAGTAAACATGACCCCGATCCCCCCCGAGTCCCCAAAACAACATTTTTCAGCCTTGAATATTGTTGCACGCCTTGCATTCTGGGTAGAAAAACCTCCATCAACCCCCACTAATGAGAGGGTGGCACAGCCTGTCAGTAACCCGGGGAATTGTACAGTCAATGAAACCAGAGAAATATCTGTTTTCTGTGTCTTCTGACCCTTAAAAGTAAAAAATAAAACACACTTGTGGCAGCTTGTTTCCTCCTGGGAGAGTACTCTGAGGGGAAACAGTGACAGCAGTGACTTTATTTTTAGAAATTACATTGCAGAGATTGCAGTTTTATGCTAATTATGCAATGCAGTGAATTAAAGCGTGGTGGGACAGACCTGCCGTTTCCTTTCTGTTCGTCTCAACACCTCTCTTCACCTCCACATCTTTCTCTCGGAACAAAGCAAATCTCCGCCTTTGATCATCCTCCTCTTCCTCTTCCTCTCGTCTGACCCTCTCTGATAAATATTCATCCCTGTGTTCAGAGACTGAATTTGATTTCCTCTCAGCTCGATGACAGCCAAATGAGTCTTGGTTGTCACTTGGCACACACTCTGTTTACATCTTCAACATCTGTGACTCCAGAAAGAGAGGAACGCCGCCTCCGGAAAGGACTGGAGACATTTACAATTAACACTATAAAAACAAACCTGCTGTTTAATTCATGTTTGTGTGACAGGAGGTTCAACAGAGGCCAATGGAAACACGTTGGTGAGTTTGGCAACTTAGAAAATAACTAATTCACGGTCGTCTTACACTGAAAAAACTGAAAGGTTGATTTTATTTAAAGGTATTATGTCAACGCGGATACAAGCGGCCGAGATGGGTTTTCTCTGCAGGGTGGCAGGCGTCTCCCTTAGGGATAAGGTGAGTGAGTCATCCGGGAGGGACTCGGAGTTGAACCGCTCCTCCTTCGCGTCGAAAGGAGCCAGTTGAGGTGGTTCGGGCACCTAGTTAGGATGCCACCTGGGCGCCTCCCTAGGGAGGTGTTCCAGGCACGTCCAGCTGGGAAGAGACCGAGGGGTAGACCTAGGACCAGGTGGAGGGATTATATCTCTTGGCTGGCCTGGGAGCGCCTTGGGACCCCCCAGTCAGAGCTGGTTGATGAGGGGAAAGGAACGTTTGGGGCTCTCTGCTGGAACTGCTACCCCGAGACCCGACCACGGATTAGCGGGAGAAGAGGGATGGATTATGTCAACACATTTCACATAACTGCATTAGGTCAGTTGAAAGCAATACTATTACGTTGAACCTAATACTTTTTATTTAAACGTAATACAGTTATGTGGAATCTGTTGACATAAATGTAATTAAAGTCAATGTTTCAGTTTGTTCAGTGTACTCTCTGATGGTTTATTTCTATTTTGAGATGTTTCTATTTAGGAATTGTTTATTCCTACTCTTTTAATGTGTTATTATATGCAATGCCTTGTTTTATGCTGCTGCAACAAAAAAACTCCCAAATAGGGATTAATAGATTACATCGCCTCACGTCTCTGCGTCTTGGCCATGTGTCGCACTGGAACACACCGCAAAGACTTCAGCCGACGGCCAAGAAGCACGTACGAACTGCGCATGCGTGAGTGGCAATAACTCTCCTTATCAGTAGGCGGCGGTAGTGTGTATTCGTCATTCAAAAGTGGCAACAACCGGAAGACAGACTGCGTGATAACCGAGAGAAGAAGAACAGACTGCGTGATATAAACAACAACAAATAGCGTGTGCGTTCCATTTTCCCTCTACAGCGAGAAGCTCACGGGGCTTTCCCGAACCTGTGTCGAGAGTTCAATGAGATCTCAGATTTGCCTTCTTAATAGTTTGTTTGGGTCCCTCACTTCCGTTTCGCTTCTCATGCACTGATTCGCTAACAGCCAATCAGAGTGATTTCTTTTACCAACAGCCTCCCGATTCAACGTGTCGAATCGGCAGCGGAAGGTGTCGGCGCGGCCGAAAAGACACAACGGGGCGGGACACACCAATCTGAGTAGGGTGACACGACGCTCATCAACGGCCAGACATCTATCGTTGCCGAAAATCGGCTTGGTGTGTCCGGAGCTTTATCTTAAAGGTGGGGTAGGTAATTTTGGAGAAACCAGCTCGAGTGCGCTAGAATTTGAAAATACACAGCCGGAAGAAATCTGCCACTTCCTTGCAGAGCCCCTCCTCCAACACACACGAACGCGCACATGACCAATGAGGGCACGAGATAAGTTTGTGCACAGATGGAAGGCTGACAGGCAGGTAGGCCATCCAGTTACTTTAGCCGGGCCGGCTCAGATGATTGGTCGTGCTTTTCACAGCACCACGGCTTCCACTGATGATATTTTTGAATGGATTTTTTGTCAAAGCACTTCAGATATTCATTGCTATCGGAATGTTAAGAGCATTCCATGGAATATAACAAAAAGTGTATCTCGAGCCGGTTTCTCAAACTTACCTACCCCACCTTTAAACAATTCAGGACTAGAAGCATCTATCTATAGAGTTATTGAGCAGTTCATTGACGTCTAAAGGACTTTTTTTCAGACTGTTGAAGCAGCAGGACGAGTGATAAGAAACTCCTGCCCCCGAAGAAACAAAGATCTTCATGAGGAATTATTAAGACTCCACCTACAACAAGGCTTTCAAAGTGGAGCGGGCTAGTTATCAGAGGACGATCACATGGGACACTAGAAAAAAAGCAGTCAAAATGAGAAAAAGGCAGAATTCTGAGATCGAAAAAAAAACGTGATTAATTTTTTTATTCTGAAAGACTTTGGACTTTTAGATTTTCCCCCGACCATTTTGACCAAAGTCAAGTACCTTAGAGCATCTGATCAACCTCGACCTGGTATAGGACGGGGCAAGATTAAGAAAAAATGGATTTTGAGGGTGTTTTAAGCAACTAAATACCTCTAATAACATGAACGTTATTGAATGAATTGCTCTATTGGTATCTGTAAGGAGGTAAAGATGCTTGCATTGTACCGAGCCATACACCAAAGCCATGGAAACCCTTTCTCACAGTTCTGTACGGTTTACTATTTGAAATGATCAGATCATTGATTTAACGCTTAGACAGACTATTGTTTTTCTGCCCAACAAAAGATTTCAGGTGTGTAACTTTGAAAAGAGGTAAGGCAGAAAGACAGTTAGTGTGTTCAGCTCCCTGACGGTGATCGTTACTCTTTAAATTGTTCTTTTCCTGCGCCCCATTTTACAGTGTGTGTGTGTGTGTGTGTGTGTGTGTGTGTATGTGTGTGTGTGTGTGTGTCTCGGTGTGATGTTTAAATTGCTATATAAAGCCAAAACCAATCTGTCACGACCACGAAACCTTTGATTTACAACAACAAAAGACACGCCTCAGTGTGTGTGTGTGTGTGTGTGTGTGTGTGTGTGTCAGTGTGCTTTGATGCATCCTGTCATTTGGTGTTTTAGTGGGTATTTGAGTGTTGTTGGGTTTTTAGTATTTGAGTGTATGTTACATTATTTTTGTTTGCCTTTGTAACACAACACACTGTATATACAATACATCACACACTCGCTCACACACACATTCACATACTCGCACAGAGTGAGTGTCACTGTGTTGGCGCTTCATTATCGTGCTTTAGTACACGGTGTGTGTGTGTGTGTTTTTCTGATCACCTACTGTGAAAGTGGCTGCAGAAATGTGTGCATGTTCTGCCTCACTAATAAGCCTCACACACACACACACACACACACACACACACACACACACACACACACACACACACACACACACACACACACACACACACACACACACACACACACACACACACACACACACACACACACACACACACACACACACACACACACACACACACACACACACACACACACACACACACACACACACACACACACACACACACACACACACACACACACACACACACACACGGTGTTAGATGTTTGTTTATAGTCTGTTGATTAGCCTTGGACATGAGCATGAGGCAGCGCAACACACACAGAGGAACAAACATCCACACACACAACCACACACCCACACCCACACCCACACACACACACACACACACACACACACACACACACACACACACACACACACACACACACACACACACACACACACACACACACACGGCGCTCTCTCACACGTTATTATTGAGTAAACCCTTCAGAGCTGAAACATCAGAGGAGTTGTTTGTGAGCAGTTTAATAAAAGCATCTGAAGGAAATATCTTCCTGAAGGCATTCTGAAAAATGTTCACACGCGTTACTTTAACTGAGTTTTTAAGAAATACACTTTCATGTAATATTCTGCACTTAAACACATGACCCAAACATAGACTGTAATGAGATAACATGAACTGTATTTAAAGGAATAACACATTTTGAAGTGTCAGCATCGAGGTCGTCTTTTTGGGCGACATTTCTAACAATATGTTGTTTAAACAGATTCTGGTGAATTTAGTTGTAAAGTTATATAAGGTAGATATAATGCACGAGTTGTCATGAATGTTTACTATTGATTTAGACGCAAAAAGGACACAAATAATTCCCACAAATGTATTTTCGATAAAAAAAACGTAAAAGAAATCAGATTCACAAGGTGTTTCATCTTTAAAGAAGGGTTGGATTGAAAGGAATAATTAATATGGTCTACATCATCAGTGGTTCCCATCATCAGTGGTTCCCATCATCAGTGGTTCCCATCATCAGTGGTTCCCATCATCAGTGGTACCTACATCTGGCGCCCCCCTTACATATAATTGTAACGCAATACATGATTGTCACTAAGCGCCTTGTCTCTACATTACAATCAAATATAAAAAATAATTTATTAATTAATTTGAATAACAAATGAAAGCTTTAGCGCAAGTTCAATAAGGAAGACCTAACAATGAGTCACTTACACGTCACTCTATTGCTCCCTCCCCCCTCATTAAATGCGTGGGCGTCACCCCTCAGCAGCCAATTGCTGCACATGTTAAATTCCTTAAATGCCTGCTCTTCCTTCCTGTCAGTTGTCATTTCAGGTGACCACACGCAACCCTCCTCCACCCCTCTCCCCTCCCGTCTCCTCCAGGACAAAGCTAAACCTTCCTCCTTCAGACCGGTCCCACCTACTTATCACCTCCACCAGTGTCTAGACCCCGGGGATTTCATCGGAGCGGTTCTTTCCCTCCTGAATGATTATCCTGCAAACCGGGGCCTAATCGCCAAACACCATTCCATTCTCCTGTTGTATTATCATGGCAATCATTTTATTCATATGACGTGTAACAATAAATATGTATTCCATACATCACGTCTCTCCGGTTTGAATTCAAGTTAGTATTAAAGGCATAAAAAGACAGAAATGTATAATTCTTTCTTTGATAGAAATGTTTCTTCTGCCCGTAAAGTGTCCAAACCGGGCTTGTCTGCATAAGCGCATTTTTAAAACATAGTCATTGTCCATGCCGGTTTCAGTTGGATTATTTGTCACAGTTGCTCCGATCAGATCGCTCTCCTCCATTTTGTAGATTATTTACGACTTTTGAATCCACATAAACACATCGGCAAAATCCGGCTTACTTTGAGCATGTGTTTTAAACAGTTTAATCCCTTTGTGAATTGTCTCCACTTGCGCCGTCCTTTCATTTCTTCATACAGCGGGAATCCAAATGAATTAATCCTGAGTCCAATAACCATCAAAGTCACTCCAATAGTGCTCCTTAATTACGCTTTCATCCTCCTTTAACACAATACTTCACATTCAACCAGTTTGTGAGAGTAGTTGTAGAATTTTGAGACTTTGAAACTTTAATTACCGCTGTTGCCCCCCCCCCCCTTGTGTGTGTGTGTGTGTGTGGGGGGGGGGGGGGGGGCGCAACTTCCAACAGGAGTTATTTGGGGGGCTCTTGGGGAAAAAGGATGGGAACCCCTGGTCTACATGGTGCGTATGTGTGTTAATATTGTTTATTATATTCATATATTTTTATTTAACATGATGTGTTTTCATGTTTTGATATGTCAACCTAGTAATGTTGAAGCGATCCTAATGACTGTTTTTTGTCTCTTGTCATTCATATTATTTGTATTTCTTAAATCTTGTATTGAGTCATCTCAACATCACTGTAATTCAATTCAAAGGTGTTATTGTCGTAGGCACACAAGCTACAGTGGAGAAATGACAATCTTCTGACCTGAGCTCCTCCAACGATGCAAGAAGTCTCTATACTCGTAAATAGAATATGATATGTCCTTATTTGTCATGTGTTGCCTTTATAGTTCAGATACAAATCATTAAGAAAACCCACAGCAGGCATTCAGAAGGTCGGAGGGAAGAGGTGAGAGCAGAATATAGGAAGATGACATTATTGTGACTGAAGACGGAGATGATGGAGAAGGAAACAAAGCATCAGCGAGAGTCAAACATAAAATGAAAACCAGAGAAAGGGCTGAGGTGATTTATGGCTGCTTGTATTCTAATGAACTTTATGCAAACATGGTCTCCGGTAATAAATTATCCACTTTGAACCAAAACACTGCGGGGAAAATATACAGCCTGATAGCTTCCTGTGTGTGTGTGTGTGTGTGTGTGTGTGTGTGTGTGTGTGTGTGTGTGTGTGTGTGTGTGTGTGTGTGTGTGTGTGTGTGTGTGTGTGTGTGTTTACCCTTGTACTTCTGTCCTTGTGAGGACACGGTGTACATTTGAATTGCATGCATTTCGTTGCTGCATATACCTGCAGATAAGTAGACGTGACAAAAGGTAATTTAAAGCTAGAAACTCGTTCTAACAATTATATGTTCTTAAACTTAGTGGCATAACAACCTCATTTGAAATCTGCTTATTTATAAAGGTTAATTAGGATGATATAAGAGTCCTCTCTCTCCTGCTGATGTTCAGGTGTATATCAGTATGTAGTGTCTCTACTTTAAAGAGTCCTCTCCTGCTGATGTTCAGGTGTATCTCAGTATGTAGTGTCTCTACTTTAAAGAGTCCTCTCCTGCTGATGTTCAGGTGTATATCAGTATGTAGTGTCTCTACTTTAAAGAGTCCTCTCCTGCTGATGTTCAGGTGTATATAAGTATGTAGTGTCTCTACTTTAAAGAGTCCTCTCCTGCTGATGTTCAGGTGTATATAAGTATGTAGTGTCTCTACTTTAAAGAGTCCTCTCCTGTTGATGTTCAGGTGTATATAAGTATGTAGTGTCTCTACTTTAAAGAGTCCTCTCCTGATCATGTTCAGGTGTATCTCAGTATGTAGTGTCTCTACTTTAAAGAGTCCTCTCCTGCTGATGTTCAGGTGTATATAAGTATGTAGTGTCTCTACTTTAAAGAGTCCTCTCCTGCTGATGTTCAGGTGTATATCAGTATGTAGTGTCTCTACTTTAAAGAGTCCTCTCCTGCTGATGTTCAGGTGTATATAAGTATGTAGTGTCTCTACTTTAAAGAGTCCTCTCCTGCTGATGTTCAGGTGTATATCAGTATGTAGTGTCTCTACTTTAAAGAGTCCTCTCCTGCTGATGTTCAGGTGTATATCAGTATGTAGTGTCTCTACTTTAAAGAGTCCTCTCCTGCTGATGTTCAGGTGTATATCAGAATGAAGTGTCTCTTCTTTAAAGAGTCCTCTCCTGCTGATGTTCAGGTGTATATCAATATGTAGTGTCTCTACTTTAAAGAGTCCTCTCCTGCTGATGTTCAGGTGTATATCAGTATGTAGTGTCTCTACTTTAAAGAGTCCTCTCCTGCTGATGTTTAGGTGTATATCAGTATGTAGTGTCTCTACTTTAAAGAGTCCTCTCCTGCTGATGTTCAGGTGTGTATCAGTATGTAGTGTCTCTACTTTAAAGAGTCCTCTCCTGCTGATGTTCAGGTGTATATAAGTATGTAGTGTCTCTACTTTAAAGAGTCCTCTCCTGCTGATGCTCAGGTGTATATCAGTATGTAGTGTCTCTACTTTGAAGAGTCCTCTCCTGCTGATGTTCAGGTGTATATCAGTATGTAGTGTTTCTACTTTAAAGAGTCCTCTCCTGCTGATGTTCAGGTGTATATCAGTATGTAGTGTCTCTACTTTAAAGAGTCCTCTCCTGCTGATGTTCAGGTGTATATAAGTATGTAGTGTCTCTACTTTAAAGAGTCCTCTCCTGCTGATGTTCAGGTGTATATAAGTATGTAGTGTCTCTACTTTAAAGAGTCCTCTCCTGCTGATGTTCAGGTGTATATAAGTATGTAGTGTCTCTACTTTAAAGAGTCCTCTCCTGATCATGTTCAGGTGTATCTCAGTATGTAGTGTCTCTACTTTAAAGAGTCCTCTCCTGCTGATGTTCAGGTGTATATAAGTATGTAGTGTCTCTACTTTAAAGAGTCCTCTCCTGCTGATGTTCAGGTGTATATCAGTATGTAGTGTCTCTACTTTAAAGAGTCCTCTCCTGCTGATGTTCAGGTGTATATAAGTATGTAGTGTCTCTACTTTAAAGAGTCCTCTCCTGCTGATGTTCAGGTGTATATCAGTATGTAGTGTCTCTACTTTAAAGAGTCCTCTCCTGCTGATGTTCAGGTGTATATCAGTATGTAGTGTCTCTACTTTAAAGAGTCCTCTCCTGCTGATGTTCAGGTGTATATCAGAATGAAGTGTCTCTTCTTTAAAGAGTCCTCTCCTGCTGATGTTCAGGTGTATATCAATATGTAGTGTCTCTACTTTAAAGAGTCCTCTCCTGCTGATGTTCAGGTGTATATCAGTATGTAGTGTCTCTACTTTAAAGAGTCCTCTCCTGCTGATGTTTAGGTGTATATCAGTATGTAGTGTCTCTACTTTAAAGAGTCCTCTCCTGCTGATGTTCAGGTGTGTATCAGTATGTAGTGTCTCTACTTTAAAGAGTCCTCTCCTGCTGATGTTCAGGTGTATATAAGTATGTAGTGTCTCTACTTTAAAGAGTCCTCTCCTGGTGATGTTCAGGTGTATATCAGTATGTAGTGTCTCTACTTTAAAGAGTCCTCTCCTGCTGATGTTTAGGTGTATATCAGTATGTAGTGTCTCTACTTTAAAGAGTCCTCTCCTGCTGATGTTCAGGTGTATATCAGTATGTAGTGTCTCTACTTTAAAGAGTCCTCTCCTGCTGATGTGCAGGTGTGTATCAGTATGTAGTGTCTCTACTTTAAAGAGTCCTCTCCTGCTGATGTTCAGGTGTATATCAGTATGTAGTGTCTCTACTTTAAAGAGTCCTCTCCTGCTGATGTTCAGGTGTATATCAGTATGTAGTGTCTCTACTTTAAAGAGTCCTCTCCTGCTGATGTTCAGGTGTGTATCAGTATGTAGTGTCTCTACTTTAAAGAGTCCTCTCCTGCTGATGTTCAGGTGTATATAAGTATGTAGTGTCTCTACTTTAAAGAGTCCTCTCCTGCTGATGTTCAGGTGTATATCAGTATGTAGTGTCTCTACTTTAAAGAGTCCTCTCCTGCTGATGTTTAGGTGTATATCAGTATGTAGTGTCTCTACTTTAAAGAGTCCTCCCCTGCTGATGTTCAGTTGTATATCAGTATGTAGTGTCTCTACTTTAAAGAGTCCTCTCCTGCTGATGTTCAGGTGTGAATCAGTATGTATTGTCTCTACGTTAAAGAGTCCTCTCCTGCTGATGTTCAGGTGTATATAAGTATGTAGTGTCTCTACTTTAAAGAGTCCTCTCCTGCTGATGTTCAGGTGTATATCAGTATGTAGTGTCTCTACTTTAAAGAGTCCTCTCCTGCTGATGTTCAGGTGTATATCAGTATGTAGTGTCTCTACTTTAAAGAGTCCTCTCCTGCTGATGTTCAGGTGTATATCAGTATGTAGTGTCTCTACTTTAAAGAGTCCTCTCCTGCTGATGTTCAGGTGTATATCAGTATGTAGTGTCTCTACTTTAAAGAGTCCTCTCCTGCTGATGTTCAGGTGTATATCAGTATGTAGTGTCTCTACTTTAAAGAGTCCTCTCCTGCTGATGTTCAGTTGTATATCAGTATGTAGTGTCTCTACTTTAAAGAGTCCTCTCCTGCTGATGTTCAGGTGTATATCAGTATGTAGTGTCTCTACTTTAAAGAGTCCTCTCCTGCTGATGCTCAGGTGTATATCAGTATGTAGTGTCTCTACTTTAAAGAGTCCTCTCCTGCTGATGTTCAGGTGTATATCAGTATGTAGTGTCTCTACTTTGAAGAGTCCTCTCCTGCTGATGTTCAGGTGTATATCAGTATGTAGAGTCTCTACTTTAAAGAGTCCTCTCCTGCTGATGCTCAGGTGTATATCAGTATGTAGTGTCTCTACTTTAAAGAGTCCTCTCCTGCTGATGTTCAGGTGTATATCAGTATGTAGTGTCTCTACTTTGAAGAGTCCTCTTCTGCTGATGTTCAGGTGTATATCAGTATGTAGTGTCTCTACTTTAAAGAGTCCTCTCCTGCTGATGTTCAGGTGTATATCAGTATGTAGTGTCTCTACTTTAAAGAGTCCTCTCCTGCTGATGTTCAGGTGTATATCAGTATGTAGTGTCTCTACTTTAAAGAGTCCTCTCCTGCTGATGTTCAGGTGTATATCAGTATGTAGTGTCTCTACTTTAAAGAGTCCTCTCCTGCTGATGTTCAGGTGTATATCAGTATGTAGTGTCTCTACTTTAAAGAGTCCTCTCCTGCTGATGCTCAGGTGTATATCAGTATGTAGTGTCTCTACTTTAAAGAGTCCTCTCCTGCTGATGTTCAGGTGTATATCAGTATGTAGTGTCTCTACTTTAAAGAGTCCTCTCCTGCTGATGTTCAGGTGTATATCAGTATGTAGTGTCTCTACTTTAAAGAGTCCTCTCCTGCTGATGTTCAGGTGTATATCAGTATGTAGTGTCTCTACTTTAAAGAGTCCTCTCCTGCTGATGTTCAGGTGTATATCAGTATGTAGTGTCTCTACTTTAAAGAGTCCTCTCCTGCTGATGCTCAGGTGTATATCAGTATGTAGTGTCTCTACTTTAAAGAGTCCTCTCCTGCTGATGTTCAGGTGTATATCAGTATGTAGTGTCTCTACTTTAAAGAGTCCTCTCCTGCTGATGTTCAGGTGTATATCAGTATGTAGTGTCTCTACTTTAAAGAGTCCTCTCCTGCTGATGCTCAGGTGTATATCAGTATGTAGTGTCTCTACTTTAAAGAGTCCTCTCCTGCTGATGTTCAGGTGTATATCAGTATGTAGTGTCTCTACTTTGAAGAGTCCTCTCCTGCTGATGTTCAGGTGTATATCAGTATGTAGAGTCTCTACTTTAAAGAGTCCTCTCCTGCTGATGCTCAGGTGTATATCAGTATGTAGTGTCTCTACTTTAAAGAGTCCTCTCCTGCTGATGTTCAGGTGTATATCAGTATGTAGTGTCTCTACTTTGAAGAGTCCTCTTCTGCTGATGTTCAGGTGTATATCAGTATGTAGTGTCTCTACTTTAAAGAGTCCTCTCCTGCTGATGTTCAGGTGTATATCAGTATGTAGTGTCTCTACTTTAAAGAGTCCTCTCCTGCTGATGTTCAGGTGTATATCCGTATGTAGTGTCTCTACTTTAAAGAGTCCTCTCCTGCTGATGTTCAGGTGTATATCAGTATGTAGTGTCTCTACTTTAAAGAGTCCTCTCCTGCTGATGTTCAGGTGTATATCAGTATGTAGTGTCTCTACTTTAAAGAGTCCTCTCCTGCTGATGTTCAGGTGTATATCAGTATGTAGTGTCTCTACTTTAAAGAGTCCTCTCCTGCTGATGCTCAGGTGTATATCAGTATGTAGTGTCTCTACTTTAAAGAGTCCTCTCCTGCTGATGTTCAGGTGTATATCAGTATGTAGTGTCTCTACTTTAAAGAGTCCTCTCCTGCTGATGTTCAGGTGTATATCAGTATGTAGTGTCTCTACTTTAAAGAGTCCTCTCCTGCTGATGTTCAGGTGTATATCAGTATGTAGTGTCTCTACTTTAAAGAGTCCTCTCCTGCTGATGCTCAGGTGTATATCAGTATGTAGTGTCTCTACTTTAAAGAGTCCTCTCCTGCTGATGTTCAGGTGTATATCAGTATGTAGTGTCTCTACTTTAAAGAGTCCTCTCCTGCTGATGTTCAGGTGTATATCAGTATGTAGTGTCTCTACTTTAAAGAGTCCTCTCCTGCTGATGTTCAGGTGTATATCAGTATGTAGTGTCTCTACTTTAAAGAGTCCTCTCCTGCTGATGTTCAGGTGTATATCAGTATGTAGTGTCTCTACTTTAAAGAGTCCTCTCCTGCTGATGCTCAGGTGTATATCAGTATGTAGTGTCTCTACTTTAAAGAGTCCTCTCCTGCTGATGTTCAGGTGTATATCAGTATGTAGTGTCTCTACTTTAAAGAGTCCTCTCCTGCTGATGTTCAGGTGTATATCAGTATGTAGTGTCTCTACTTTAAAGAGTCCTCTCCTGCTGATGCTCAGGTGTATATCAGTATGTAGTGTCTCTACTTTAAAGAGTCCTCTCCTGCTGATGTTCAGGTGTATATCAGTATGTAGTGTCTCTACTTTAAAGAGTCCTCTCCTGCTGATGTTCAGGTGTATATCAGTATGTAGTGTCTCTACTTTGAAGAGTCCTCTTCTGCTGATGTTCAGGTGTATATCAGTATGTAGTGTCTCTACTTTAAAGAGTCCTCTCCTGCTGATGTTCAGGTGTATATCAGTATGTAGTGTCTCTACTTTAAAGAGTCCTCTCCTGCTGATGTTCAGGTGTATATCCGTATGTAGTGTCTCTACTTTAAAGAGTCCTCTCTTGCTGATGTTCAGGTGTATATCAGTATGTAGTGTCTCTACTTTAAAGAGTCCTCTCCTGCTGATGTTCAGGTGTATATCAGTATGTAGTGTCTCTACTTTAAAGAGTCCTCTCCTGCTGATGTTCAGGTGTATATCAGTATGTAGTGTCTCTACTTTAAAGAGTCCTCTCCTGCTGATGCTCAGGTGTATATCAGTATGTAGTGTCTCTACTTTAAAGAGTCCTCTCCTGCTGATGTTCAGGTGTATATCAGTATGTAGTGTCTCTACTTTAAAGAGTCCTCTCCTGCTGATGTTCAGGTGTATATCAGTATGTAGTGTCTCTACTTTAAAGAGTCCTCTCCTGCTGATGTTCAGGTGTATATCAGTATGTAGTGTCTCTACTTTAAAGAGTCCTCTCCTGCTGATGCTCAGGTGTATATCAGTATGTAGTGTCTCTACTTTAAAGAGTCCTCTCCTGCTGATGTTCAGGTGTATATCAGTATGTAGTGTCTCTACTTTAAAGAGTCCTCTCCTGCTGATGTTCAGGTGTATATCAGTATGTAGTGTCTCTACTTTAAAGAGTCCTCTCCTGCTGATGTTCAGGTGTATATCAGTATGTAGTGTCTCTACTTTAAAGAGTCCTCTCCTGCTGATGTTCAGGTGTATATCAGTATGTAGTGTCTCTACTTTAAAGAGTCCTCTCCTGCTGATGCTCAGGTGTATATCAGTATGTAGTGTCTCTACTTTAAAGAGTCCTCTCCTGCTGATGTTCAGGTGTATATCAGTATGTAGTGTCTCTACTTTAAAGAGTCCTCTCCTGCTGATGTTCAGGTGTATATCAGTATGTAGAGTCTCTACTTTAAAGAGTCCTCTCCTGCTGATGCTCAGGTGTATATCAGTATGTAGTGTCTCTACTTTAAAGAGTCCTCTCCTGCTGATGTTCAGGTGTATATCAGTATGTAGTGTCTCTACTTTGAAGAGTCCTCTTCTGCTGATGTTCAGGTGTATATCAGTATGTAGTGTCTCTACTTTAAAGAGTCCTCTCCTGCTGATGTTCAGGTGTATATCAGTATGTAGTGTCTCTACTTTAAAGAGTCCTCTCCTGCTGATGTTCAGGTGTATATCAGTATGTAGTGTCTCTACTTTAAAGAGTCCTCTCCTGCTGATGTTCAGGTGTATATCAGTATGTAGTGTCTCTACTTTAAAGAGTGCTCTCCTGCTGATGTTCAGGTGTATATCAGTATGTAGTGTCTCTACTTTAAAGAGTCCTCTCCTGCTGATGTTCAGGTGTATATCAGTATGTAGTGTCTCTACTTTAAAGAGTCCTCTCCTGCTGATGTTCAGGTGTATATCAGTATGTAGTGTCTCTACTTTAAAGAGTCCTCTCCTGCTGATGTTCAGGTGTATATCAGTATGTAGTGTCTCTACTTTAAAGAGTCCTCTCCTGCTGATGTTCAGGTGTATATCAGTATGTAGTGTCTCTACTTTAAAGAGTCCTCTCCTGCTGATGTTCAGGTGTATATAAGTATGTAGTGTCTCTACTTTAAAGAGTCCTCTCCTGCTGATGTTCAGGTGTATATCAGTATGTAGTGTCTCTACTTTAAAGAGTCCTCTCCTGCTGATGTTCAGGTGTATATCAGTATGTAGTGTCTCTACTTTAAAGAGTCCTCTCCTGCTGATGTTCAGGTGTATATCAGTATGTAGTGTCTCTACTTTAAAGAGTCCTCTCCTGCTGATGTTCAGGTGTATATCAGTATGTAGTGTCTCTACTTTAAAGAGTCCTCTCCTGCTGATGTTCAGGTGTATATCAGTATGTAGTGTCTCTACTTTAAAGAGTCCTCTCCTGCTGATGTTCAGGTGTATATCAGTATGTAGTGTCTCTACTTTGAAGAGTCCTCTCCTGCTGATGTTCAGGTGTATATAAGTATGTAGTGTCTCTACTTTGAAGAGTCCTCTCCTGCTGATGTTCAGGTTCAGTCGAAATCCTAAAATACCCTTAAACCTGCTCAAATAAAACCAAAACGTCTTGGCTGGATTCAACTAAAGTAAAAGAGAGAATATGTGTTTGATCTATTGATAACCTGGACCTTAAGGTGTCCAAAGCTGTGTGAGGACATATTGCTGTATGCACTCATATTGGTGATGAAAATGAAAAGGTTGTGGGTACATTTTGCGGGCCGTCTGGTTTTAATATCCTTCAGGATGTGACTCACATTTCTCTCTGCTGCGTCTGGATGAACGTTAGCTTCAGGCTGCAGGGAAACAGAGTGAATAACTAACCATGTTAAGCTCCAAAAGTGACGCTCTGCGGTATCCTAAGCCATAAATGTTATTGCATGTCATAAAACTGCGGCGATGATGTTTTGAAGCTTTTGTTTTCGTCTTTCTCTGCAATGTAATCTGCTTTGTTAGTTTACAGGGAGAGTGAAAAGAAGAGAATAAAGTAATCTTTTGTCAGCCGAGCCACACACACACACACACACACACACACACACACACACACACACACACACACACACACACACACACACACACACACACATACCATGTATATATCACTTCAGGGGACATTACATTGACTTACATGCATTTCCTGGAGACTTATCCTAACCTTAACCATAACCAACACATGCCTAACCCTTACCCTTAACCTTAGCCTTACCCTAACCCTAACCAAGTCTTCACCCTAAAATTAATGATTCCCCTCATGGGGACCTCCAATTTGTCCCCATAAGGGAGTCGAGTCCCCACACGTGACTGTGTAAACAGATTTAGGTCCCCACAAGTATAGTAATGCTAGGCCACACACACACAGAGAGAGATAATCACTCACACACAGAGAGAGAGAGAATCACACACACACACACACACACACACACACACACACACACACACACACACACACACACACACACACACACACACACACACACACACACACACACACACACACACACACACACACACACACACACACACACACACACACACACACACACACACACACACACACACACACACACACACACACACACACACACACACACACACACACACACACACAGTTGTTTGAAGCCTTCCATAATCAGAGAGTTGTATTATTTTAACTGGAAAACAGATTTTCATTTTGAAATCTGTTTGAAGAAATGGTTCAGCTGAACATGGACTTCAGATGGATCTATTCAACTGGCACGATGACACAAACGGTGATGCTCAGTGTGATTTCTATTGGCTTATTTGGACTTTGCCAATAATACCGTTATCCCTGTCTGTCTGAATCTAACCATTTGAATATCACAGAAAATATTTGTTTCTGTATGACTGGTAAAAATATGCTTAAAAAGGTTTTCAAGTATTTATGCAAACAGCAACAAGTTTATTATCATCAGTTCTATAGAGTTAGACTAAGTGTTGTAATATGTAAAGAACTGTAACTAGAGTCTACAGCCACGTCTCTAGCATCTGTGTATCTCTGCAACATAAGATAAGAAGAAATGTATTGATCCCAATTTGGGAAATGTTTGCGTTGCAGCGGCATAGAGAAATTAAAAGACTAGAAATCTAAAATGTGAACACCTCAAATAGAAATAAAGCATTAAAACAGAATGCTTTTCTCTTGCAGATATTATACTTTACAATCATCACTAATTATCTTCGCTAGTTAGCACTTAATACCGAGTACAGCTTAGGCTCAAGAGATCGATTTCCAGGTATTGCTTTACAAACCAATGTATTGGAACAAAAACGTATAAAAATATCCTGAATGTAATTCCAATTTATTACCAATAGTGACAATGCGAACGTTATGCTCTGACAGTCGGATGTATCCTCTAGGACTCGTGAAAGTCTGCACAAAATATCAAGACAATCCATGTTATAGTTGTGGAAACATTGCAGCTCTCTACGGTCCACTGACGCTCTTACGTTGACACGCCGGGTGCAGATCGCCGGGTGCAGATAGCCGGGTGCAGATAGCGTGGTGCAGATAGCCGGGTGCAGATAGCCGGGTGCAGATAGCCGGATAGCCGGGTGCAGATAGCGTGGTGCAGATAGCCGGGTGCAGATAGCCGGGTGCAGATAGCCGGATAGCCGGGTGCAGATAGCCGGGTGCAGCCGGGTGCAGATAGCCGGGTGCAGGTAGCCGGGTGCAGATAGCGTGGTGCAGATAGCCGGGTGCAGGTAGCCGGATAGCCGGGTGCGGATAGCCGGGTGCGGATAGCCGGGTGCAGGTAGCCGGATAGCCGGGTGCAGATAGCCGGGTGCGGATAGCCGGGTGCGGATAGCCGGGTGCAGCCGGGTGCAGATAGCCGGGTGCAGGTAGCCGGGTGCAGATAGCCGGGTGCAGATAGCGTGGTGCAGATAGCCGGGTGCAGATAGCCGGGTGCAGGTAGCCGGATAGCCGGGTGCGGATAGCCGGGTGCGGATAGCCGGGTGCAGGTAGCCGGATAGCCGGGTGCAGATAGCCGGGTGCGGATAGCCGGGTGCAGGTAGCCGGGTGCAGGTAGCCGGATAGCCGGGTGCAGGTAGCCGGGTGCAGGTAGCCGGATAGCCGGGTGCAGATAGCGTGGTGCAGATAGCGTGGTGCAGATAGCCGGGTGCAGATAGCCGGGTGCGGATAGCCGGGTGCAGATAGCCGGGTGCGGATAGCCGGGTGCAGATAGCCGGGTGCAGGTAGCCGGGTGCAGGTAGCCGGATAGCCGGGTGCAGATAGCGTGGTGCAGATAGCGTGGTGCAGATAGCCGGGTGCAGATAGCCGGGTGCAGGTAGCCGGGTGCAGGTAGCCGGATAGCCGGGTGCAGATAGCGTGGTGCAGATAGCGTGGTGCAGATAGCCGGGTGCAGATAGCCGGGTGCAGATACCCGGGTGCAGATACCCGGGTGCAGGTAGCCGGGTGCAGGTAGCCGGATAGCCGGGTGCAGATCGCCGGGTGCAGATAGCGTGGTGCAGATAGCCGGATGCAGATAGCCGGGTGCAGATAGCGTGGTGCAGATAGCGTGGTGCAGATAGCGTGGTGCAGATAGCCGGATGCAGATAGCCGGGTGCAGATAGCGTGGTGCAGATAGCCGGATGCAGATAGCCGGATGCAGATAGCCGGGTGCAGATACCCGGGTGCAGATACCCGGGTGCAGATAGCATGGTGCAGATAGCCGGGTGCAGATACCCGGGTGCAGATAGCCGGGTGCAGATAGCGTGGTTAACCCTTGTGCCCTCCTCACTTTTTCATCCTCTCAACACCTTCGTGGCAAAAATGTACTCGAACAAAAAATACTGCTATTAAATAATCATTCCTCAATATTTGTTTCTACTTATTTTTTCATAAATCACTTAAACAACTTCTAACATAATCAAAACTACCAAACATTCAATCCTTTTCTGGATTTTAACCCTTTAAATACCTTTTAATTATTTGAATTATCTCATTATTTACAAAAAAAAAACACAAAAAATGAAATGTTTTCAATATAATAAATAGTCGGGGGATGGGGCTTTGTTGGGGACGAGTCTTGGCTTTTTTACATAGGGTATTTCTCAACGTCGAGTACGCTTGCTTGGTAGCACATGTCTTCCGAGTCACTTGCTTCAGAAGCGAGGCAAGTATCCTTCCTGGCATTCGGAAAACGAAGAGTGGAACAGGCGAGCAAGTGTGCAGGTGTGCGTCATATGAGAGGCCCCGCCTTACATTTTCCGCCACAGATTTGGGGAAATTGGTCCGTGCGCAAAGCATTGTGGGGATTTTAAGACCGCGGAGTCTACACATGTGCAGCCTCGAAATGTCTCCAAACGAAGTACGCCGGGCTCTGTAGAATTCCAAGTATGCTGGACATTGGAACAGTCCTTCGGCGGCACTCGATGACGTAGTATGCTTGAAATAGTGGCTCTGGAGCAGCTTCCCTCGACATTGAGAAACAGATACCTCTGGAAACCTAAACGACGTAAACAACATTGGATTTCAAAAATGTGACTCAAATGAAGAGTTCTTGCAAGATCCATGCCAAAAGCTGAAATGATCACCAAATAAAAAAGAAACGTTGGGAAAAGTGAAAGAAATTAGCGAGGAGGACACAAGGGTTAAAACTAGTGCTGTCAAAATTATCGCGTTAACGGCGGTAATTAATTTTTTGAATTAATTGCGTTAAAATATTTAACGCATTTAACGCATGTGCAGAATGGCCCGCCCCATACGTGCCACCAGTGGCAGCGCCAGGGTATGGCTGGGGTAGGCTACACCCATACCAAGAAATGGCTTAGCCCCACCATGAAAAATGATGTTAAAGTAAGCTAAATAAAGTCCGCCAACTCGCGGAGTAAATTGCACAGACAGCAGTTAGTCAGATTGATTTCAGAAGCCACTTGTCTGGAAATACAGAAGACCAGAAACGGTTTTGAAAACTTTTGTCACGTAGTGATCGTCTTCTCAATAGAACATCTTTGATAATGTCGGTGTTGTTGCAGGAAGTCCCGACGGAGAATACTTTTGCTGTAGTACAGGGGTGCACATAACTGGTACGCAGGTTATGTGCGTAATCTGAAACTTGTGTCACAAAACGCATTTGCGTACCGACGTACTTGTGAAGCTTTTCCAGAAGGCGGTTAGATCACCGGACGACAGAGTCGGTCTCCGTGTGCACAGACAGGGCTGCTGTTAACGTCGGTCTGTACGACGGCATTGTGCCAAAACTACGCCAACCGGCTACGGAGGGAGACTCCCCCCCCCCCCTTCACTGGAGAACTGCGCTAAAACAGCTGATCACAACGTTCACACTCTGTGGTCACGAAGTACTCCACTAGCCGCCCCCCTCTGTCGACTTTCCTGAAGTACTCCCCCGTTGATAGAAATCAACACGTAATGAATTAAGACCCCACGGTTTGATGATTGATAGGTGTGTGGGCTGTCTTTCATTTTGACACACAGAAATGTTTTATAATAAACATACTGTATGTTAAATGGATATATCCGCCTTCTTTCATTTATCTTTCCATTCCCACAACAATATACATAAATAAATGGCATATTTTGGACATAGTTCGAATGGTGATTAATCATGATTAATTAATGTTTAAGCTGTGATTAATCTGATTAAAAATTGTAATCGTTTGACAGCCCTAGTTAAAACACTTTAGAGGTTAGCGCTGCTGACGGGTTCACGGAGCATGTTCTGTACGCTGCTGTTCTCAGGTGAGCAGATGGAGCACATGTGGACTGGAGTGTGAGCAGACCTCCCACAGCTGGAGTCATACAGTACATCAGTTCAGACACGGACACAGCTGATGGTTAACCAGCGTCCAATCCCTGAAGCAGGCAGTTACTCCGCTGGAAACTAACTGCTGTCTAGTTACTGCCGTCCAGAAGCCTCGAATAGAATCAGATCAGAATCCCTTTATTAGTCCCACAGAGGGGAACTTCACATTGTAACAGCAGAAAAGAGCCAAAGACAGCTTAATGTGACCTAAGAAGCATGCATACACAATTATTAACTAGGGTGACAAGAGGTGCAGCGAGAGGAGATTGCATTATTCCACTCAGAAAAAGTTATTTCAGTCAGTCTTCATGTTCTGTTCAGCAATGGAACTCAATCCCACCTCCAATCAGAGACCAGACCACATTCACTTTATTTAAATTAAACTCAAAATATGGTTAGTGAGGAATCAGCTCTGCCAACACTGACCCAATCTCCTGCTCCTTACAACCCACTGCCTGTGTTTTAACAAGTTCTTTTGTTTTGTTTTAATGTTCTGTATTTTAAATTGTTTTATTTAAGTATCCCAGTAATGTCTGTTGCATGTTTTAAATGTAAATGTACTATTTATGAAAAATAGCCTCTTGGCTAACTCTGGCACATTTACAGAAATGTTCATTAATGTGCACTGTCCCTGTTAAATACATGAATGAATAAATAAATTAAAACAATTAAAGATACAACAATTATAATAAAAAAAAGTTACACAATTTACAAAATACACATCCTGTAACAGTTCTGAGGATTTAACAGATCTGTGTGTGTGTGTGTGTGTGTGTGTGTGTGTGTGTGTGTGTGTGTGTGTGTGTGTGTGTGTGTGTGTGTGTGTGTGTGTGTGTGTGTGTGTGTGTGTGTGTGTGTGTGTGTGTGTGTGAGGAGGGGGGGATCTACCAGGAGAGTTAACTTGGTCTAAAGTCTGTCTTGTCAAAATAAAAAGTATTAATCATTAATAATAGATGAAACCTGCAATAACAGTTTTCTTTGGCCACTTGTGGGCAGCAGAAAGGACTCAAACACAACACTAACATATTAATTACTCACCTTTTAGCAAAGAAAAAGCTTATTTATACAACAGAGCAGCTAGAGTATTATCATTATTCATTGGGCATCTTTCTTATTTTGTCCACCTGGCAAACACATGTCAAAATTCTCACTTTTTGCTCTGTTTTTGGTCCCACCACCTCCTGAAGGATATATCTGTCTCTGACTGCTAAAAGCTCACAATTGTTAACTAGCTAGTCTCTCACTTTGTTTTTCTGCTGTTTGTAGATATTTAACATGAACTTTTGACAGGTTTTTCTCTCAAAAGTGGGCCATGAGAACACCGCGAGTCACTGCGAGTCACCGCGAGTCACTTCGAGTCACTGCGAGTCACCGCGAGTCACTTCGAGTCACCTCGAGTCACCGCGAGTCACCGTGAGTCACCTCGAGTCACTGCGAGTCACGGGGAGTCACCGCGAGTCACGGGGAGTCACGGGGAGTCACTGCGAGTCACGGGGAGTCACTGCGAGTCACCGCGAGTCACCGCGAGTCACCTCGAGTCACCGCGAGTCACCGCGAGTCACCGTGAGTCACCGCGAGTCACAGGGAGTCACTGCGAGTCACCGCGAGTCACCGCGAGTCACCGCGAGTCACGGGGAGTCACTGCGAGTCACGGGGAGTCACTGCGAGTCACCGCGAGTCACCGCGAGTCACTGCGAGTCACGGGGAGTCACTGCGAGTCACGGGGAGTCACTGCGAGTCACCGCGAGTCACCGCGAGTCACCGCGAGTCACCGCGAGTCACGGGGAGTCACTGCGAGTCACCGCGAGTCACCATGAGTCACCGCGAGTCACCGCGAGTCACGGGGAGTCACCGCGAGTCACGGGGAGTCACCGCGAGTCACCGCGAGTCACCGCGAGTCACCGCGAGTCACGGGGAGTCACTGCGAGTCACCGCGAGTCACCGCGAGTCACCGCGAGTGAACCAAAACAGTACATTTATGGTAAAAAAACAAGCTGAAACTAAAAATGCTCCCTAAAGACGTTGGGAAGCTGCAGATTCAGGAAACAACTCCCTGTAGGTTATGTTAATAATATCAATCAGCTTAGTTTATTTTGGAGGAGATATATTAGTGTATGTGGGCAGTGAGGTACAGCTCCTAAAAAACACAAAATAAGACGTTTTATGATCATCACCAAAGTACAACACCATCATCTTTTTTTAACCATTTGGGTTTTGTGCCGAAACCAAACTTCAACCAAAGAGACTTAAGACGCACTTATAGGAATCCTTATGGAGCGCATGGACTAAAAATACTTGCATATTTTTTATAAGAAGAACTAGAAATGTATTCAGGTGTCTCGAAACAGTGTTTGCAAGTTATTTATACGTGACCGGAGAGCAGGTCAATTATAGTTACCGCCCAGACGCCCAGGTGTTCACAGATGATTGTAGGGTCTGTACGAGGGATAATTATAAATGTGATGTTCCATCTGAATTGCTAGTGTTATAAATGGCAGCCAGTGTGTGTGTGTGTGTGTGTGTGTGTGTGTGTGTGTGTGTGTGTGTGTGTGTATTATAATAAACACAATCAGTGCTTTCCATCAACTGATTGTCGAGATATAGAAGAACCACACACACACACACACACACACACACACACACACACACACACACACACACACACACACACACACACACACACACACACACACACACACACACACACACACACACACACACACACACACACACACACACACACACACACACACACACACACACACTTGGTTTGCTTGGCAGTCGGTTGATCAGCTGACTGTTAATTAAAAGAGAAAAATAAAAGACTGGGACAAGATTCAGGAAAACAGATTTACTCTCTACATCTGTTGATTGCTCTCTCTCTCATTAATTCAATCATATGCAGCAGAATAAAGCACAGTGTGTATGCTGGCATGCTGACAGCAGAGTCAAGGGTTTTCCACACACACACACACACACACACACACACACACACACACACACACACACACACACACACACACACACACACACACACACACACACACACACACACACACACACACACACACACACACACACACACACACACACACACACACACACACACACACACACACACACACACAGTTTATTATTCACATATATTGTACCCTTAACCACCTAAATTCTGCAATTAAATATATAATAGTTACCAAAACCAGGTCTATCTTCAAACTTAAAAAACCTTTTTAAGATGTATCAATTGTGAATCAGATACTTTTCAACAAAGCGAGCCGGAGAGGACTCTTTAAAGTAGAGACACTACATACTGATATACACCTGAACATCAGCAGGAGAGGACTCTTTAAAGTAGAGACACTACATACTGATATACACCTGAACATCAGCAGGAGAGGACTCTTTAAAGTAGAGACACTACATACTGATATACACCTGAACATCAGCAGGAGAGGACTCTTTAAAGTAGAGACACTACATACTGATATACACCTGAACATCAGCAGGAGAGGACTCTTTAAAGTAGAGACACTACATACTGATATACACCTGAACATCAGCAGGAGAGGACTCTTTAAAGTAGAGACACTACATACTGATATACACCTGAACATCAGCAGGAGAGGACTCTTTAAAGTAGAGACACTACATACTGATATACACCTGAACATCAGCAGGAGAGGACTCTTTAAAGTAGAGACACTACATACTGATATACACCTGAACATCAGCAGGAGAGGACTCTTTAAAGTAGAGACACTACATACTGATATACACCTGAGCATCAGCAGGAGAGGACTCTTTAAAGTAGAGACACTACATACTTATGAGGGGCCGTGTAGGCCAACATTCAAACTCACCTCACACACACACTACTGAAAAACATTTTACTGAAAGGTTCTCAGTAGGGAATGTGCATGTGTTTCACCTATGTGTGTGTGAGGGGATTATTGCTGTAACGGAAGTCATTGTAATGAAACGTCTGGTTGCAAGTCGCCATTAAAGAAGATGAAGAAGAAGAACGAAAACAGAAGGTTGAAATCAGCATGGATTTATAGAGAAACGGCACCGCAGCCGTAGTCTGGACCCCGGGCCGAGCGGTCTACAAACTGAGAAGTCTGGTCTATCGAGGTTTTCTTGTGGACATCACCTGGCACAGCTCGTGAGGTGGCCTAGCAAGTAACCCGCTAGCGACATGCACAGCTGCAATAAGCTAACAAGCTAACTAAGCCGAAATTGAGCCAGAACCTTTCCTTTTTTTGTTTTATCATTTATTGAAGTGATTGATATTTCAGGCTGAGAGGACAATGGCTAGTTACATATGGTTGATTAAGCTGCGTACTTCTAGCCAACATGTTAGCATTCGTTATTTAACAGTAAATATAGGAGTAACCGATGTTTGTAAACAAACGTTCGAACGCAGAGGCTGGTGGGCAAAAGCAACATTCTGATCAGACTGAATACAGCAGTAGCAAAGCAGAATTTCTTCATTATGAGTTAAGATACTACAAATATTGATAGAAAATACCTGATAAACTCTTTATGTGACTAATTTAAACGTGATGAAATCGTTAAATTCATTAATGGACAGCTTCCTCAAAAACAAGGACTAGAGTTTCTCCTGCGATCGTCCATCCAGCAGGCCAACAGGATTATGTGTTTTTTATATAACACATTTCGTATTGTCTGGTAAATGATATGGCGCCCTGCCGGTAATTGCAAAAGAGAACTGCCATGAGTCAATTAATGAGACGAGTATCTTTAAAACAAAGGTCTGTATTAACAGCAGGCCAGTAGTGGGTCTGTTATTTAAACTGTTCGTCAGTTAACCAGAAAGAGTGAAGAAAAAACAATGCTGTCAATAGTCTGCAGGTAATAAAACAGGCTAGTAAATGCACCACATGGCATCCTGTAACATCACCATGTTTATTGTGTATTTTAAAAGAGAAAATCTGGGTAATGATATATTGCAATGCGACCCATACCATGTTTGCGTACACGGTATAGTACCACATACGTTTGCTCTGTGGTTGCTGATCCTATATTTGCTTGGGTACTAGTAATCATTTTAAATAATATTGTAGTTGCTGCTGCCTGCTTTTTGCCCACCAGCACTACGTGACTACATCAGCTCGGTAACTCCTATAGTTTATATGGCTAGTTATTTAATATAATTAAATATTTGCAATAAATAACACCGTACTGTAAAATTGTTTAATGAGGTTGTAATCGCTCAAGTGTGTTGAATAGAGGGAACAGTCTAGGCCTACTCTCTGAAAACTTAAAGGTCCCATGTCATGCTTTTCCGGTTATCACCCGTCCCCTTGTGTGTTATGAAGGTTTTTATGCATGTAAACGGTGTGCAGAGTCAAAACCCTCAAAGTACACCCTGTAGCGAGTAAAACTCTAACACAGAAAATACCTCCCCAAAACGCCTCGTTGGAGATACGTCACTGTCCATTTGATTCTTCCGGGTACATCATGATGTCATGTCGTGTCCGGAACGAAATGGACCAATCCGTGGAGCCGTTACGTTAAGCCCCCGCTGATTGGTCCAAATGGACCAATCCACGGACTTCCTCACACACTCAGTGCAGCTCTGCTGATCTCTCCTCCCTGGCTGCAGGCTGATAACAGACAGTTGGGATCGCGGTGAAATTCTCTCTGCAGACCCATTCTCACAGCGTTTATCAACCTTTTTCTTACTCAATATCAAGCCACACTTATTGTTTTTACTTCGGCTGTGACTTTGTGTGATCAGGATGAGTTTGGCTGTGTTTCGCTGTGTATCGCTAAACAAGGAAATCACACCTCCACGGAGCTCAGCGCGATTCACAACGTCCCGACCAATCGGAGCACACTGGGGTCACAGGGAGGGGGGGGCAAGAGCTGCAACGAGCCGTTTAGTGGAGAGAGTGAATACACGTAGTTTACAGAGATGCTGTATGCGAAACAATGTGAGTTTGGAAAATTGCACAGTATAAATCTATTCTAGTAGACCTCAACAATGGAATTATGATCAGTGGAAATGGCCATGACATGGGACCTTTAATATTTATCTATGGTTTATAACATTTTATATTTTCCTTCTTTCTCCAAACCAGTCTGGAGGATGTCCCACTTACAGAAGACACCAGGGTTTTATTGTGGCAGCCCATCCAGGTCCAGTAGCACCACCAGGGACTCCCTGCAGCTTAACATATACATTAAAATATTTAACAGGATCTAATGTTATGCATTTTAATAAGCTGCAATAAGCTAACAAGCTAACTACACCCATTTGAGCCAGAACCTTTCCTTTTTTGTTTGACCATTTATTGAAGTGATTGATATTTCAGGCTGAGAGGACCATGGCCTGTTAAATATGGTTGATTAAGCTGCGTACTTCTAGCCAACAGTTATGTTAGCATTAGTTAGTTAACAGTAAGTAAATATAAGACTAACCTATGTACTCCAGCTAGCCGGCTAACCTACATCTGTTGCTCCCGGTCTGCACGTTTTACGTTGCTTAAGGTAAGTGAACATGAAACTATTCAGCAAAACTTTCAATAATAATCTAAGGTATTGAGTTTTGGGATATTACTTGCATACAAATCTATAAATGCCTTAAGGTTTCTAAAATATACAATATGTGGCAAAGATTCACATTTTTGCATGATTTTTGTTATTGATTGACTATTAAGTACCAGTTCTATCTACTTTAAACAATTAAAAAGACAAAATCAACATTACATTTATTGATATACCAATCGTTATTTTTGGGGCCTCTTCTTCTTTTAAATTAAACTTTCAGACGTGAGATATTGAAATACAGTAATAGTTTTGTCTATTTAAAAAAGAATGAGCCATTCCTTACAGTTAACTTCATATTTCTTATTGTCTAAAGCATTTATGACACACATTTTCCCCTCATATTCACAGTGTGGATCAATTGAGACAGCGTGCAGAGACTTTGGGAGAAACCTCAGCATGACGGATGTCCTGTCTGTGGGTTTGGCTGGAGAGGACTGAGGTGGAGAGGTCTTTCTCTGGGAGGAGGACGTGGCCTGATGGAGGAGGACGTGGCCTGATGGAGGAGGACCAGGCCTGATGGAGGAGGACGTGGCCTGATGGAGGAGGACGTGGCCTGATGGAGGAGGACCAGGCCTGATGGAGGAGGACCAGGCCTGATGGAGGAGGACGTGGCCTGATGGAGGAGGACGTGGCCTGATGGAGGAGGACCAGGCCTGATGGAGTAGGACGTGGCCTGATGGAGGAGGACCAGGCCTGATGGAGGAGGACCAGGCCTGATGGAGGAGGACCAGGCCTGATGGAGGAGGACCGGACCTGATGGAGGAGGACGTGGCCTGATGGAGGAGGACCAGGCCTGATGGAGGAGGACCGGACCTGATGGAGGAGGACGTGGCCTGATGGAGGAGGACGTGGCCTGATGGAGGAGGACCAGGCCTGATGGAGTAGGACGTGGCCTGATGGAGGAGGACCAGGCCTGATGGAGGAGGACCAGGCCTGATGGAGGAGGACCAGGCCTGATGGAGGAGGACCGGACCTGATGGAGGAGGACGTGGCCTGATGGAGGAGGACGTGGCCTGATGGAGGAGGACCAGGCCTGATGGAGGAGGACCAGGCCTGATGAAGAAACCCCCTAACTGCATCTGTGAGCACATACTGGGCTCAGCTGTCACAAACAAATGATGGTCCTGTTTGACTTTGTGTTCACAATAAAAGTGTAGTTTCTTAGTGAATGTCCTGTATTGGTCTTTAATCTGAAATCAGCTTTTCATTTTCTTCTTGCCCCTCTGAGAAAACGGTGAGGCAGTTGTGTCCTTCAGGTATGTCCTTTCCTAACAGAAATGACAAGAAACATATGACATTATTGCATAGTGTTACGTGCCGTAGTGGGTGCTGGTGTTTGGGTGTGTGTGTGTCTTTTTCTCTCTCCCTCTGATTGGTGCAGCCTGATTGTCCCCAGGTGCAGCCTGATTGTCCCCAGGTGCAGCCTGATTGTCCCCAGGTGCAGCCTGATTGTCCCCAGGTGCAGCCTCTCCCCAGGTGCTCCCAATCCTCAATCAGGGCCTCCATATAGGACAGGAGGAAGGTTTCAGTCGCTCCCCCCCCTTCGCCCCTGGCTGGATGTGTGCAGCGTGGTGTCCATGTCTCCAGTATATATGTTTGTGTCTAGATTTGTTTTGCAAGTTGGCTGGTGAGCCCTTTTTCTTTTGGTTAATGAAAGGACCAGCTTATGGCTTCAAAGATCAGTTTTCTCCTTTTTTCTCGTGCCTGGTCATTTCGGTGCTTTGTTACTTCCCTTCGTACCCCTAGATTAAGAGGGAACGTAACACATAGCAAGTGTGTTATTTATGAAAGAGGTTTGTTTATTTAGCGGCTGTAGAAATAATTTGTTTTTTTAATTCATCACTTTGTACTACAAAGATAATCAGATTATGAATGAACAGTCTGCAGTTAATCAACATTAAAATATCTTATTAAATAATATTCAACTGCTCAGTTGTCTCACTGCAAGAACCACTTTTACCACGTCTTTTACAGACAATATGTAGAGACAAATGGTAGCAATTCTCACAATGTAACATAATAATTGCCTTAAATACATTGAAATGTGAAAGCTGATTATAGTTGTTACTTTATCTATTTAACCCAGAACGTTTCTCGATTCTTTGTACAGTATGAAAGGAGTCTTTGTATCTTTGAGTCCATGCTGAAGTTCACTGATGTTAGGAATAGGTCTGTCTCTCGTGGTCAGCATCCTCTGGTCTGTCTGCATCACCTGGAAACTTTAAACAAACATATATATGTGTAAAGTAACAATGTGTTGGTCACAGACTTTTTTTACATGCAAATGTCATGTGATAATCTTTTTGTTATCCTTAAAAAAAGTGCTGGATATCAAAGCCCTTACTGTATCTTATCAGTTGGATTGTGTATTATTGTATAGTTGGCGTCCTTTTTATTTTAGAATCGTTTTTCATGAGACAGTCAATTTAAATATTTGTCCTATGCCATATTCACATTCATTTGTAACACACACGTAAGGGTAAAAGACAAACATCTTCAACAAATGTAATGCAATGAATAAGCTTAATGGTCACAGAAGCACACATAACGTCATATCTAATATTTAAACAAATCATTTCCTTGTCCCTAAAGCATTGACTACGCTATCGTCCTCAAATGCAGGCATTACGTTACATGTTCACGTTCTGCTGCCACAATAAGTCGGTTTCTCCAGTGTAATGATAATAAAATGCTAAGTAAGTATTGGTAATAATATTAATAAAAACAACAACGTTTGGGTTCGTTCGTTTGATATGATGAACGTTAACCAGTAAGCTTCAATAATCAACTCCAGCTCAACAAACCATATTGCAATATCTACGTCAACGTTATTTCTGGAACCAACTGGAAATGTGAGATTCATATTTTTCAGATACACAGATCTTATAGTGAGGTTAATCTATGGGTTAATCTCATACAGTACTCTTCAACACTAATGTGACGCTAGCTGTCTGCATCGTTGAGCATAGCTGTTTTAAATTAACAATAACAATGCATACAGTTACCTAACTAGCAAACTAACTAATGTACTAGCATGACCTTATTTTACCAACCTCACCGAGAAGCCTTATGTTCTACAGTATAATCCTTCTTAATGTTTTACACTTCTCTATTATGTTTTAACTTGTATGCTACGGATAGCATCGTTAGCACAGATGTAGCTTCGTCTCGCTTGTTAGCTGAATAAAAAGACAAGTAAGAAATAAAGTGCTTGAATTTCACTTACCGAATAAACTGCATTCATGGACGGTCTGTTTGAACCACAGAGCCATAAGATTAGTGCGATATTTCAATGAAGAATATTCCACCAGGCACCAACACAACAAACACGTCCGAGTAGCAGACTGGAGCTAATGAAGCTAACGGGGCTAGCAAAGAGACCACAAGCAGATGACTTCCGTTACATTAGAATGACTTCCGTTACAGCAAGAATCCCCTCACACAGTACACACATAGGTGAAACACATGCACATTCCCTACTGAGAACCTTTCAGTAAAATGTTTTTCAGGAGTGTGTGTGTGAGGTTAATTTTCAGTAGTGTGTGTGCGAGGTGTTCAGTAATGAATGTGAGAGGATTTCAGGAGTGTGTGTATGACGTTAATTTTCAGGAGCGTGTGTGTGAGGTGTTCAGTAGTGAATGTGAGAGTATTTCAGTAGTATGTGTGCAAGGCCAGATGTTTTCAGTAGTGTGTGTGTGAGGTGTTCAGTAGTGAATGTGAGAGTATTTCAGTAGTGTGTGTGCAAGGCCAGAGGTTTTCAGTAGTGTGTGTGTGAGGTTAATTTTCAGTTGTGTGTGTGTGAGGTTCATTTTCAGTAATATGTGTGAGGCTTAATTTTCAGTAGTGTGTGTGTGAGGTGTTCAGTAGTGAATGTGAGAGTATTTCAGTAGTGTGTGTGCAAGGCCAGATGTTTTCAGTAGTGTGTGTGTGAGGTGTTCAGTAGTGAATGTGAGAGTATTTCAGTAGTGTGTGTGCAAGGCCAGATGTTTTCAGTAGTGTGTGTGTGAGGTGTTCAGTAGTGAATGTGAGAGTATTTCAGTAGTGTGTGTGCAAGGCCAGATGTTTTCAGTAGTGTGTGTGTGAGGTGTTCAGTAGTGAATGTGAGAGTATTTCAGGAGTGTGTGTGCGAGGTGAGTTTGAATTTTGGCCTACACGGCCCTTCATACATACTGATATGCACCTGAACATCAGCAGGATAGATCCCCTTTAATTAGTTACCATAATCAATATGGATGTGTCTTTGTTTGTTTAGACAAATGTGGATTATTGACGTCAACAACACTAATCCAATGACTCACACGCCGTCATTGTGTTCATTCCCAATGTTTGAACAATACCTTGTTGTCTTCAGTCAGTTCTGTAAAACCATGCAGCAGAACTGAATGAGTCTCAATGCTTGGGGTATTTTTCCCAGTGCCATACTCGCTTTCTGTCACCATCTCCTCTCCTTCTCTCTTTCACTTTGTTTCTTCGCCTCGCTCCTTTTCCTTGTCTCTAAATTTGCTCGCGGTTCATGCTCTTTCTGACTGAAACCTTTACATTTTCTTCTGCTTCATCGTGTTTGTCTGCCTGTCACGTATCCGATGTCGTACTGTAAAAACAGGATCATTCATCTCCTCTGCTGTTGTAGCCTGCGGGAGTTAAAGGTCCCATGTCATGCTTTTCCGGTTATTTCCCGTCCCCTTGTTGTTATGAAGGTTTTTATGCATGTAAACGGTGTGCAGAGTCAAAACCCTCAAAGTACACCATGTAGCGAGTAAAACTCTAACACAGAAAATACCTCCCCAAAACGCCTCGTTGGAGATACGTCACTGTCCATTTGATTCTTCCGGGTACATCATGATGTCATGTCGTCCCCGGAACGAAATGGACCAATCCGTGGAGCCGTTACGTTACGTCCGCGGAGCCGTTACGTTAAGCCCCCACTGATTGGTCCAAATTGACCAATCCACGGACTTCCTCACACACTCAGTGCAGCTCTGCTGATTTCTCCTCCCTGGCTGCAGGCTGATAACAGACAGTTGGGATCGCGGCGAAATTCTCTCCGCAGACCCATTCTCACAGCGTTTATCAACCTGTTTCTTACTCAATATCAAGCTACACTTATTGTTTTTACTTCGGCTGTGACTTTGTGTGCTCAGGGTGAGTTTGGCTGTGTTTCGCTGTGTATCGCTAAACAAGGAAATCACACCTCCACGGAGCTCAGCGCGATTCACAACGACCCGACTGGTCCCGACCAATCGGAGCACACTGGGCTCACAGGGAGGGGGGGGGGGGCAAGAGCTGCAACGAGCCGTTTAGTGGAGAGAGTGAATACACGTAGTTTACAGAGATGCTGTTTGAGAAACCAATGTGAGTTTGGAAAATTGCAAAGTATAAATCTATTCTAGTAGACCTCAACAATGGAATTATGATCAGTGGAAATGGCCATGACATGGGACCTTTAAGCTAAACACACAGTAACACACACACAAACACACACACACACACACACGGCTCATTGGCGTTGCAGTTGAAGCTGTTTTGACTTCTGTCTCGTTCAGCCGGATCATTTGCATCCGTTGAAGGAAAATCTGATTTCCTCTCTTTCTATTTAAAGTCAGAGGAACATGCAGCTGAAAATAATTCCACAGCAGGTTCAGGTTCGGGGACAGCGGTGTGTTTCAGATAACATACTGTCAACAAATGTAGTCGTGGCAGGTGCATCATTTTTCGGTCTTTTTTAACCCTATGAACGGATTATTTAGAGCTCCAGTTCTGCCTACACATGAGGGGGAAGCAGGTCTGAACACAGCGATGAGTTCAGCAGCTATCAACATGTCTGAAAATACCAAGAGAGCGCTCAGAGAGGTAAACAAGTATTGAATACGCCTGCTAGCGCTGCAGAATCCCTTTAAGAACGTTATTCAAATAATAATGTATGGAGGATTTAATGTTATTCTGTATTAAAATACATTTAGAGATAATGCATGTGCAGAAGGGTTTAGGTCACGAGTTTACAGTTTCGAAAAAAATCTTTATAATGTAAAATTTTCAGCAAATGTTACGAAGAAAATTGAAGTTGCATTTCAGACATCTCCAAAATATCCTAGCAATTAAGATAAGGACAAGATATCAGTATGTAGTGTCTCTACTTTAAAGAGTCCTCTCCTGCTGATGTTCAGGTGTATATCAGTATGTAGTGTCTCTACTTTAAAGAGTCCTCTCCTGCTGATGTTCAGGTGTATATCAGTATGTAGTGTCTCTACTTTAAAGAGTCCTCTCCTGCTGATGTTCAGGTGTATATCAGTATGTAGTGTCTCTACTTTAAAGAGTCCTCTCCTGCTGATGTTCAGGTGTATATCAGTATGTAGTGTCTCTACTTTAAAGAGTCCTCTCCTGCTGATGTTCAGGTGTATATCAGTATGTAGTGTCTCTACTTTAAAGAGTCCTCTCCTGCTGATCTTCAGGTGTATATCAGTATGTAGTGTCTCTACTTTAAAGAGTCCTCTCCTGCTGATGTTCAGGTGTATATCAGTATGTAGTATCTCTACTTTAAAGAGTCCTCTCCTGCTGATGTTCAGGTGTATATCAGTATGTAGTGTCTCTACTTTAAAGAGTCCTCTCCTGCTGATGTTCAGGTGTATATCAGTATGTAGTGTCTCAACTTTAAAGAGTCCTCTCCTGCTGATGTTCAGGTGTATATCAGTATGTAGTGTCTCTACTTTAAAGAGTCCTCTCCTGCTGATGTTCAGGTGTATATCAGTATGTAGTGTCTCTACTTTAAAGAGTCCTCTCCTGCTGATGTTCAGGTGTATATCAGTATGTAGTGTCTCTACTTTAAAGAGTCCTCTCCTGCTGATGTTCAGGTGTATATCAGTATGTAGTGTCTCTACTTTAAAGAGTCCTCTCCTGCTGATGTTCAGGTGTATATCAGTATGTAGTGTCTCTACTTTAAAGAGTCCTCTCCTGCTGATGTTCAGGTGTATATCAGTATGTAGTGTCTCTACTTTAAAGAGTCCTCTCCTGCTGATGTTCAGGTGTATATCAGTATGTAGTATCTCTACTTTAAAGAGTCCTCTCCTGCTGATGTTCAGGTGTATATCAGTATGTAGTGTCTCTACTTTAAAGAGTCCTCTCCTGCTGATGTTCAGGTGTATATCAGTATGTAGTGTCTCAACTTTAAAGAGTCCTCTCCTGCTGATGTTCAGGTGTATATCAGTATGTAGTGTCTCTACTTTAAAGAGTCCTCTCCTGCTGATGTTCAGGTGTATATCAGTATGTAGTGTCTCTACTTTAAAGAGTCCTCTCCTGCTGATGTTCAGGTGTATATCAGTATGTAGTGTCTCTACTTTAAAGAGTCCTCTCCTGCTGATGTTCAGGTGTATATCAGTATGTAGTATCTCTACTTTAAAGAGTCCTCTCCTGCTGATGTTCAGGTGTATATCAGTATGTAGTGTCTCTACTTTAAAGAGTCCTCTCCTGCTGATGTTCAGGTGTATATCAGTATGTAGTGTCTCAACTTTAAAGAGTCCTCTCCTGCTGATGTTCAGGTGTATATCAGTATGTAGTGTCTCTACTTTAAAGAGTCCTCTCCTGCTGATGTTCAGGTGTATATCAGTATGTAGTGTCTCTACTTTAAAGAGTTCTCTCCTGCTGATGTTCAGGTGTATATCAGTATGTAGTGTCTCTACTTTAAAGAGTCCTCTCCTGCTGATCTTCAGGTGTATATCAGTATGTAGTGTCTCTACTTTAAAGAGTCCTCTCCTGCTGATGTTCAGGTGTATATCAGTATGTAGTATCTCTACTTTAAAGAGTCCTCTCCTGCTGATGTTCAGGTGTATATCAGTATGTAGTGTCTCTACTTTAAAGAGTCCTCTCCTGCTGATGTTCAGGTGTATATCAGTATGTAGTGTCTCAACTTTAAAGAGTCCTCTCCTGCTGATGTTCAGGTGTATATCAGTATGTAGTGTCTCTACTTTAAAGAGTCCTCTCCTGCTGATGTTCAGGTGTATATCAGTATGTAGTGTCTCTACTTTAAAGAGTCCTCTCCTGCTGATGTTCAGGTGTATATCAGTATGTAGTGTCTCTACTTTAAAGAGTCCTCTCCTGCTGATGTTCAGGTGTATATCAGTATGTAGTGTCTCTACTTTAAAGAGTCCTCTCCTGCTGATGTTCAGGTGTATATCAGTATGTAGTGTCTCTACTTTAAAGAGTCCTCTCCTGCTGATGTTCAGGTGTATATCAGTATGTAGTGTCTCTACTTTAAAGAGTCCTCTCCTGCTGATGTTCAGGTGTATATCAGTATGTAGTGTCTCTACTTTAAAGAGTCCTCTCCTGCTGATGTTCAGGTGTATGTCAGTATGTAGTGTCTCTACTTTAAAGAGTCCTCTCCTGCTGATGTTCAGGTGTATATCAGTTTGTAGTGTCTCTACTTTAAAGAGTCCTCTCCTGCTGATGTTCAGGTGTATATCAGTATGTAGTGTCTCTACTTTAAAGAGTCCTCTCCTGCTGATGTTCAGGTGTATGTCAGTATGTAGTGTCTCTACTTTAAAGAGTCCTCTCCTGCTGATGTTCAGGTGTATATCAGTTTGTAGTGTCTCTACTTTAAAGAGTCCTCTCCTGCTGATGTTCAGGTGTATATCAGTATGTAGTGTCTCTACTTTAAAGAGTCCTCTCCTGCTGATGTTCAGGTGTATGTCAGTATGTAGTGTCTCTACTTTAAAGAGTCCTCTCCTGCTGATGTTCAGGTGTATATCAGTATATAGTGTCTCTACTTTAAAGAGTCCTCTCCTGCTGATGTTCAGGTGTATATCAGTATGTAGTGTCTCTACTTTAAAGAGTCCTCTCCTGCTGATGTTCAGGTGTATATCAGTTTGTAGTGTCTCTACTTTAAAGAGTCCTCTCCTGCTGATGTTCAGGTGTATATCAGTTTGTAGTGTCTCTACTTTAAAGAGTCCTCTCCTGCTGATGTTCAGGTGTATATCAGTATGAAGTGTCTCTACTTTAAAGAGTCCTCTCCTGCTGATGTTCAGGTGTATATCAGTATGAAGTGTCTCTACTTTAAAGAGTCCTCTCCTGCTGATGTTCAGGTGTATATCAGTTTGTAGTGTCTCTACTTTAAAGAGTCCTCTCCTGCTGATGTTCAGGTGTATATCAGTATGAAGTGTCTCTACTTTAAAGAGTCCTCTCCTGCTGATGTTCAGGTGTATATCAGTATGTAGTGTCTCTACTTTAAAGAGTCCTCTCCTGCTGATGTTCAGGTGTATATCAGTATGTAGTGTCTCTACTTTAAAGAGTCCTCTCCTGCTGATGTTCAGGTGTATATCAGTATGTAGTGTCTCTACTTTAAAGAGTCCTCTCCTGCTGATGTTCAGGTGTATGTCAGTATGTAGTGTCTCTACTTTAAAGAGTCCTCTCCTGCTGATGTTCAGGTGTATATCAGTTTGTAGTGTCTCTACTTTAAAGAGTCCTCTCCTGCTGATGTTCAGGTGTATATCAGTATGTAGTGTCTCTACTTTAAAGAGTCCTCTCCTGCTGATGTTCAGGTGTATGTCAGTATGTAGTGTCTCTACTTTAAAGAGTCCTCTCCTGCTGATCTTCAGGTGTATATCAGTATGTAGTGTCTCTACTTTAAAGAGTCCTCTCCTGCTGATGTTCAGGTGTATATCAGTATGTAGTATCTCTACTTTAAAGAGTCCTCTCCTGCTGATGTTCAGGTGTATATCAGTATGTAGTGTCTCTACTTTAAAGAGTCATCTCCTGCTGATGTTCAGGTGTATATCAGTATGTAGTGTCTCAACTTTAAAGAGTCCTCTCCTGCTGATGTTCAGGTGTATATCAGTATGTAGTGTCTCTACTTTAAAGAGTCCTCTCCTGCTGATGTTCAGGTGTATATCAGTATGTAGTGTCTCTACTTTAAAGAGTCCTCTCCTGCTGATGTTCAGGTGTATATCAGTATGTAGTGTCTCTACTTTAAAGAGTCCTCTCCTGCTGATGTTCAGGTGTATATCAGTATGTAGTGTCTCTACTTTAAAGAGTCCTCTCCTGCTGATGTTCAGGTGTATATCAGTATGTAGTGTCTCTACTTTAAAGAGTCCTCTCCTGCTGATGTTCAGGTGTATATCAGTATGTAGTGTCTCTACTTTAAAGAGTCCTCTCCTGCTGATGTTCAGGTGTATATCAGTATGTAGTGTCTCTACTTTAAAGAGTCCTCTCCTGCTGATGTTCAGGTGTATGTCAGTATGTAGTGTCTCTACTTTAAAGAGTCCTCTCCTGCTGATGTTCAGGTGTATATCAGTTTGTAGTGTCTCTACTTTAAAGAGTCCTCTCCTGCTGATGTTCAGGTGTATATCAGTATGTAGTGTCTCTACTTTAAAGAGTCCTCTCCTGCTGATGTTCAGGTGTATGTCAGTATGTAGTGTCTCTACTTTAAAGAGTCCTCTCCTGCTGATGTTCAGGTGTATATCAGTATATAGTGTCTCTACTTTAAAGAGTCCTCTCCTGCTGATGTTCAGGTGTATATCAGTATGTAGTGTCTCTACTTTAAAGAGTCCTCTCCTGCTGATGTTCAGGTGTATATCAGTTTGTAGTGTCTCTACTTTAAAGAGTCCTCTCCTGCTGATGTTCAGGTGTATATCAGTTTGTAGTGTCTCTACTTTAAAGAGTCCTCTCCTGCTGATGTTCAGGTGTATATCAGTATGAAGTGTCTCTACTTTAAAGAGTCCTCTCCTGCTGATGTTCAGGTGTATATCAGTATGAAGTGTCTCTACTTTAAAGAGTCCTCTCCTGCTGATGTTCAGGTGTATATCAGTTTGTAGTGTCTCTACTTTAAAGAGTCCTCTCCTGCTACATTGTCATGATGTGAAATGTTAGTGTTTCTCATTGTCCTTTATTTCCCCAAATCAATGTTAGCTTATAAATTAAACTAATCAAGTTGTTGTCTATAATATGTTGTGTATAATCTACACTTTAAAAAACAATTAAGTAATTAATGTTAAAAGCTTAACAATTGACAAAGCAGCATTGAAACACTTGACAGTAATATAATTTAGCTGAAATTAAGTATTTAATTAACATATGTCAAGCCTACAGTGAGTATGTTTATTTACCAGCTGTCACGTTATTATGACTTTGTGATGGTGGCACGTTGCCAGTTCTCAACTTATGTCGCCTTAAACTGACAGCTTGTGCTTCTTAATTAGCAAAATCCCAAATGTAGCAGCAGCAATGTCAACAGTACAGACTGAGAAACATGCTTCTTACAGCTGACACCACAAGTTATTATAAGTTATGAGTGTATTTAATGCTGTTGGTTATTATAACTCGATGGAGGCTTGAAAGCAAACCTGCTGCATAATATGGTCTAAACAGGAAGAGAGTGAGGGCCACATGGAGTCATTTTTGAGATCTGACGAAAGTGATATTTGGTCCTTATTCCTGAGATTATAGTCAGATTATTTCCCCAAAAATCGGAATTTTTCCCCAAAAATCTGACTTTCTAAAACTCAGATTGTTCATACGATTTTGAATTAAAAAAAACAGAAAAAAATGTTTTTTTAGTTCAGAATTTTTTCTCTGAAACTTGGATTTTCTTTACAAAAATTATGATTTTTCATGTGATTTAGAATTGAGTTCTTTTTTAAAATTCAGATTTTTTTTAATCAATTTGTTTTCAAAAACACTTTTTCTGAAATTCTGTTTCTTTAAAATAATATTCTGTTATTTTTCTGAAATTCTGAGTTTTTCTGAAATTCTGAGATTTAAATTCCGATTAAAAAAAAAAAAATAGTTCTGCAATTCGAAAATGTTTTCAAAATTCTAACTTTTTCTAAAATTAAGATCTTTAAAAAAAAATCCGACTTTCCCCCCCAAAAGTATGACGAGGCATCAACTGGCTAAAGCAGCGTTGGAAAACCATTTGATTTGAAGCCATTTCCACTACTTGTTAATTAAGGCTGTTAAATGTTCCTACCTGGTGGCAGATCTCGTGGACGACCACCATGGTGAGCTCCATCTGATAGGACGAAGACGACACCTCGGCGTCCAATAGGATCTTCTGCTCCACGAAGACGCTCAGACCCCAGTTCTCCATGGCGGCGTACGGATGTTTGGGCACCGCCAACAAATCTGGAAAACAAAAAGCACACACACATAAGGACTTATAGTTATTATGGCTTCACAACACAGGCTCCATGTGTTCCTCCATTAATAAAGCCCCCCAGTCAGAGCCAGCATTTGAATAAAAACCCGACAGAATGACTGCCGGTTTGAGAGCGGAGCCCATTTTAGGTTCAAATTAAACTCATGAGTCATTTTAACAACCTGCCAAAGAATCCTTTCATGCCCACAACATGGATATATGGAGTCCTCAGATGTAACGCCACAAATATCCCAATGGGAAAGAAGCAGAAAGAAAGAGATTTCAGATAGACTGAGGACACAGGAAGAGAGAAGAAAAAGGGTCTTCCTTTAAGCAAAGAACCCTTAAATTAGATTGTAGGATAGAGTTTACCTCGAGTAAAGAAGATTTATTAGAGTGCTGAGGAAGTAATTAAATGTCTATTCAAGTAAAGTAACCTTGCAAATAGTCACGGAAGAAGTGAAAGGGACGACTGAAAGTAAAGCCATTAGAAAAGTTACGTGACTTGTGTTGACCTTCAAGGAAGAAATGAACCCTTGGATTTGTTATTTCAGACTTGAATATCTCAACAAATATGTAATGCAATAACATGAAATTTGGCAAACCCATTCATTTTCCCCAGAGGATATATCCTTCAAATTTTAGCCATTTTATGACTTTTCCTCTAGCGCCACCATGAGGTTCATTGTGGTCAAATGTTGACATTGGTTTGAATTTGATGTTAGGGTTGGTTCAAACTTGAATATCTCAGCAAATCTGAATAAAATAACATCAAATTATCTCAGCAAATATTTGATGGAATAACATGAAAATTGGAGAAGACATTGACGTTCCCCAGAGGATATACCTTTCAAATTTTAGCTATATAATGCCTTTTGCTCTAGCGCCACCATGAGGTTGATGGTGGTCAAATTAACTGTTTGAATATGATATTGGGGTTGGTTTAAACTTGAATATCTCAACAAATGTGTAATGAAATAACATGAAATTTGGCAAAGAAATTCATGTTCCCCAGAGGATATACCCTTCAGATTTGAGCTATATAATTATTTTTCTTCTAGCGCCACCATGAGGTTGATTGTGGTCAAATGAACTGTTTGAATATGATATTGGGGTTGGTTTAAACTTGAATATCTTAGCAAATATTTGATGGAATAACATGAAATTTGGCAAACCCATTCATGTTCCCCAGAGGATATACCCTTCAGATTTGAGTTATCTTATGACTTTTCCTCTAGCGCCACCATGAGGTTGATGGTGGTCAAATTAACTGTTTGAATATCATATCGGGGTTAGTTTAAAGTTGAATATCTCAACAAATATGTAATGAAATAACATGACATCTGGCAAAGAAATTCATGTTCCCCAGAGGATATATCCTTCAGATTTTAGTTATATTAGGACTTTCCCTCTAGCGCCACCATGAGGTTGATGATGGTCAAATATCACATTGGTTTGAATTATATATTGGGGTTGTTTTGAACTTGAATATCTCAGTAAATATTTGATGCAATAACATGACATTTGGCAAAGACACTCATGTTCCCCAGAAGATATATCCTTCCGATTTTAGTCATCTTAGGACATTGCCTCTAGCGCCACCATGAGGTTACATTTGATGGAATAACCCAACATTTGGCGAAGACATTCATGTTCCCGAAAGGATAATTTCTGCTGACTTTAGTGATCTAACTTTTTTCTAGCGCCTTTATTAGTCTAACATAAATGTTGACGGGACATCCTGAGCTTTTGTGATGTTCAACAATGTGCTGAGGGTGTAAAATCATTTCCCCATGATGCAATAATTTGTTGTAATGATGCCCGGAGTGAGCCAGTCAGCTTTGCGCTGCACCTGAGCCCCGTTTTTTGTTTTCAAGCCTAAAGTTGTTAACATTACTTTGGGAATTTAAAGCACGAAGAGTCATTCTGCATTGCACGCTTGGACTTCCTGTTCCAGGCTTTTCTGCTGAAAATGTATCCATACAGGTCTGACTAACAACAACAAATACATGATGCAAGTTGATTCTGCAAATGCAAGTTGTCCATGCTCATAGAAAAACATGTTGTTAATACCAAAACCAAGAAACAACAACAGCAGCTAAATATCTGGATGCTTTTCTCACAAAGTGCAAACAAGAGCTTCAAACTGCAGGATAAATGAGGCTTTATGCAGAAACGGGCCGGTATTCAGAACAAAGATTGAGTTGTTTGTACCGAAAAGTGAATATAAAAAGAAAGGAGAAGGAAATTGGTTTCTTTTCAGAGAAGAAACCTGATTAAAAAGGAGGCGAACGAGAGGAGGTGAGGAGGTGAGGAGGTGAAAATGAGCGTTCTCACTATATAGAAGCCTGATTGTTTTCCAGGGAGAGGAAGAAGTGTTTCTCTAAAGTAAATGAGTGAGAGGTCCTCATTTGAATTTCAAATCTGAATCTTTTTGGGTGCAGAGACCCCCGCCTGTGTAACCACTTCACATGCACAAAGAAAAATATACTCAGTGGGCTCTCAAACGAAACTCCTCGCCTGGATGAAGCTTGTTATTCTCTTTCACCCAAGTTTCAACTCTTTCAACTGATTTCTGTTCGAGGTACACAACAGAAAATACACAAGGAGGAAGATAAATAATAGAAATGTGGAGGTACAAATATATCTTCCTGCAAAGTAAACTAAAATAATTGGTGTATTTATGAAGGTTTATTAATGTGAGATTTCTCAAGACGTTTGAAATCTATCGAAAATGTATTTTCATTTATTTCTTATTAATACTAACACATATCTGTTAATATTGTAATATGCATTTTTTTATATATATAAGTACAATGTGCACATTTCCTTTTGTATTTCTTATGTTTATATAAATAAATATTGTAAATGGACATTTTAATTCATGTCTTTATTACTTTTTTAAAATCTTTTTTGCACATTTAAATGTTAACTTATGTTTGTTTAAATATTTGTTTCTTTTTTATTTAATATTTGTGTATATATATATATATTTTACTTCTTAATTTTAAAATGTTTTTATTAGATTTTATATTTGTATGACACACTTACTTTAAGTCCTCATTCTTGTGTAAATATCTTTATTTAATTGTATGTTAAAGGTGGGGTAGGTAATTCATTTCAGAAACACTTGTTGTTATATTCCATGGAATGCTCTTAACATCCCGATAGCAATGAATATCTGAAGTGCTTTGACAAAAAATCCATAAAAAATGTCATCTCTTGAAGCCGTAGCGCTGTAAAAAGCACGACCAATCATCTGAGCCGGCTAAAGTAACTGGATGTCCTACCTGCCTGTCAGCCTTCCATCTGTGCACACACTTATCTCGTGCCCTCATTGGTCATGTGCGCGTTGGTGTGTGTTGGGGGAGGGGCTCTGTGAGGAAGTGGTAGATTTCTTCCGGCTGTGTATTTTCAAATTCTAGCGCACTCGAGCCGGTTTCTCCAAAATGACCTACCCCACCTTTAACTTCTTTGCATATTTGTTCTTATACCTTTTACCTAAATTATATTCAACCTTTTTTGCATTTAATTCTACAACGGAGCGACTGGGAGGGGTTGAAAACGTTTTCTGATTTGATTCAAATATTCCTTTCCTTTTTGCCCCAAACTTAAGACAACCTTTACTGTTTTGGCTCCACTACCAGAAACTCTCTGTAAATTATTAATATGTTATTTATTCTGTGCAAAACATTTATTCTCGCAGACAGGAGACATGACAGGGGGGAATATGTCTTGAGGCTGTGTTGTCAGGAAAGTTTGTTTTTAATGAAACGAGGCGCACCATTCAGTTTGTTTTGAGTTCCTCTAAGCAGGAAAAACCCTGCAGGCGACACTTTGAGTCTCTTTGAGTTTCTCCACACGGACCTCTGTGTGTCTCTAGCTGTCAATCAAAACACAGGAAGACGTCACTGCCGTCTGACAGCTGTCAATCATCACAGCAGCGTTAGTCATGCTGCTGGTTGGTAAGTAGTGTACAAAAGACACACTGGCAGTCGATGTACGGCAGATAAAACACTCCCTGATGGAAGGAGGACTCAGATCCTAAGTGGTGCCGGAATGAGTCCTAAAAACCAGGAAATTAGTCAGTATTTTAGCATTTCCTGTCCATTGGTCTGGAAGTCAATGGTTTTCTGAATGTGTTTTTGGTTGTTAGCCCGAAATAAGGTCTGTGTTTAACACAAGCTGAAGAGATGTTTGTTCTACGACATAAAATAGAGAGTAAATACTCCACTGGTGAAGTGTTTAAATGACATCATGCAGAAAAGGTTAACATTTGTAAACATTTGCAGTCAGTACATTTTGACTTAGCTAGTTAATAATAATAATATATGGGATTTTCATAGCGCTAAAAGACGCTTTTTGTTGATCAAAAAACAACCCGATTTAAGTGTGACACAGCGGCAGTAATGAATGTGTTGCATGAGCAGTAACGTTACCTGGCTCTGATATATGTCTGCAGGATAAAATAAACAGCAAACAGTAACTCTGGATTCGCAGCTGCTTCCTGTCCTGTGAACGCCTCCATGATGGCGGACTCTTACAATGAAAAACCACAGAATAGAGACTAATGAAGGTAATGAATATTTAAAGATTTAGAAGAGCCGACGCAGCGAACGGCAGATTGTGTTAAAACATCAGCGAGGAAGGAAAAGGAACTTCATTGGCTGATTACTGCAGTTTAACACTGTCAGAGAGAGGGTGAGACAGGGAGGGGGGTGAGAAAGGGGGGGGGGGTGAGACAGAGAGAGGGTGAGACAGGGAGGGGGGTGAGACAGGGAGAGGGGTGAGACAGGGAGGGGGTGAGACAGGGAGGGGGGTGAGACAGGGAGAGGGGTGAGACAGGGAGAGAGGTAAGACAGGGAGAGGGGTGAGACAGGGAGACAGAGAGAGAGAGGGGTGAGACAGAGAGAGAGATGGGTGAGACAGAGAGGGGGGTGAGACAGGGAGAGGGGTGAGACAGGGAGGGGGTGAGACAGGGAGAGAGGTAAGACAGGGAGAGGGGTGAGACAGGGAGGGGGTGAGACAGGGAGACAGAGAGAGAGAGGGGTGAGACAGGGAGAGAAAGAGCCTGCAGACATAAAAACAGCTGCTGCACACAGAAAACTCTCCATCTCACACACACACACACACACACACACACACACACACACACACACACACACACACACACACACACACACACACACACACACACACACACACACACACACACACACACACACACACACACACACACACACACACACACACACACACACACACACACACACACACACACACACACACACACACACACACACACACACACACACACACACACTCTGAGTTTTGTCCCAGTTTTCCAGCTGCTGATAAAGAAAGTGTGAAACAAACAAACTAAGAAAAGACAGAAAAATCTCTGAGCAGATGTTCCTCTTTGTTCTAGTTATCACTTCTGCTGTCGGTTTACTCGCCACTTTTAATTATAGTAGAAGACGAAAAATCACAATGTAAAAGTTGTGCATTTATATCATACCTGAGCGGGCTGTAGTTCGGCTAATGTTGGGCTATAAAGGAACTACAGCGCGGTCACATGACTACACGTCACCACCGCTAAGCTAAAGGTGGCTAATGTTGGGCTATAAAGGAACTACAGCGCGGTCACATGACTTCACGTCACCACCGCTAAGCTAAAGGCGGCTAATGTTGGGCTATAAAGGAACTACAGCACGGTCACATGACTTCACGTTACCACCGCTAAGCTAAAGGCGGCTAATGTTGGGCTATAAAGGAATTACAGCGCGGTCACATGACTTCACGTCACCACCGCTCAGCTAAAGGTGGCTAATGTTGGGCTATAAAGGAACTACAGCGCGGTCACATGACTTCACGACACCACCGCTAAGCTAAAGGTGGCTAATGTTGGGCTATAAAGGAACTACAGCACGGTCACATGACTTCACGTCACCACTGCTAAGCTAAAGGTGGCTAATGTTGGGCTATAAAGGAACTACAGCACGGTCACATGACTTCACGACACCACCGCTAAGCTAAAGGTGGCTAATGTTGGGCTATAAAGGAACTACAGCACGGTCACATGACTTCACGTCACCACTGCTAAGCTAAAGGTGGCTAATGTTGGGCTATAAAGGAACTACAGCACGGTCACATGACTTCACGACACCACCGCTAAGCTAAAGGCGGCTAATGTTGGGCTATAAAGGAACTACAGCACGGTCACATGACTTCACGTCACCACCGCTAAGCTAAAGGTGGCTAATGTTGGGCTATAAAGGAACTACAGCATGGTCACATGACTTCACGTCACCACTGCTAAGCTAAAGGTGGCTAATGTTCGGCTATAAAGGAACAACAGCACGGTCACATGACTTCACGTCACCACTGCTAAGCTAAAGGTGGCTAATGTTGGGCTATAAAGTAACAACAGCACGGTCACATGACTTCACGTCACCACCGCTAAGCTAAAGGAGGCTAATGTTGGGCTATAAAGGAACTACAGCATGGTCACATGACTTCACGTCACCATTGCTAAGCTAAAGGTGGCTAATGTTGGGCTATAAAGGAACAACAGCACGGTCACATGACTTCACGTCACCACTGCTAAGCTAAAGGTGGCTAATGTTGGGCTATAAAGGAACTAAAGTCCACCAAAGATCTAGCTAATTTGTCTCGCATTTAATTTCTCAAAGAAGTGACTTCACTGATGGCAACGATCCATTGAAATAAATGGATTTCCCCGTTTTAAACAGGACATTAAATGCAGCACACTGCCTTGTTAAAACTCATTTAACGAGGATCCTACAAACGTTACGGCTCGCTAACTGCGGCTCCAGTAATACATCATGAAATATATATATAGGTTACCCTGGAAACAGAAGCTCCAACCACTCAGGTGGCAGCGTGTTCTCCCAGCCTGTGTGTGATTGGCTGACAGCTTATTATCCACATGGCTGAGGCTCAGACAGCAGAACTGATTGGTTAGCTGTGGGGGAGCCAATCAGTTTAACTTAAGGGGGAAATGCAAATCAAGCTGTTTGGTTTAAGGTGGAATATGCAAATTAGACATTATACTCAATAGACATTTAAATTAAAATGAAATGAATCGTTTCATTCTCACACACACACACACACACACACACACACACACACAACATTAGATTTCCAATTGTCACCGTGGAGTTTCACCTGGTTTCTGTCTCTATCTATAGCCTTTTTTTACTCCTACTCATTTAGTGGGAATGCTGTATCTGTTATGCTACGCACAAAATTCTTTATTATTCCGCCGGGTTATTTTGCGCCTCTTCTTCTCCCACATTCCACATTGCAGAAACTCCGTTCAAACATCAAAACGTTCAGCTCGGTCGGGAATCGATGGCTATTACTTTTATTATTCATAACTTTCATAATTCCAGAGATCCATCCTATAATTCATCACATTTTTAACATGGAAGTCAATGGAGGAAATCTTCAGACTTGAAAAATCTTCATGCGACTTCAACTGCTAACTGTTCATTCATACTTTCACTCAAACCTCATTCCAACTTTAAAATGTTACACATCTTTCTGACATTATTCGTGTTAAACAACTTTTAAATCTGATTCATACTTTTAGAAATATTAAACATTGTTCAGACCTTGGTAAAGAGAACTTCTTCAGATTTTAACATTAGTGTGTATTGAGCAGCTCGTTAAGGTGTGTGATCTCAAAGCTGGAGGACAGCTTGAAATTCGCCTTCATATTTTTTTTAAACCTGCCATAATTCCCAAACCCTGCATTCCTGAGACATCATTTGTCATGACAAACGTAGGAAAACATCTCGTAGCTTGAAAAATGAAAAAAAATTAGGCAAAAATAATTAAACAAAATGCCTCTTGAGGGCATAAAGTGACAAAAACGTTCAACATGTCACCATTAAACCCCATTGTAAATTCAAGCTGATCTTTACTCACAGCATTAGCTGCATACCTTTAGTTAATCTGCCAAAAAGGCCACATTATTAACCCGAAAGTACACAAAAAGCACACTGCAGATGCTCAACTTCCTTCAGATGCTTCACGCGTTGAAATTTCACCGATATCTGTTACGGTTTTTCAACAAAACGTTCACATGTTTATCTCTCTCATTCAGAACAATGCAAATGCTCTCCTCTCACAGATTACTGCGATCACCATGGAAACCTTTGATCTCTGCACACATCGTTAGCTCAAATATAAACACCTGTGTCATGGAACACGATGATGTCATAACTCCAACTGACATGCTCAGAGCAGCAGACTTCAGATAATGGTTAATGGTCCAGCCCTCAACATGTCTATGTGCCATTAGTGAGTTTTCCTCAAAATTTGTTTCCATAGCAACGCATCCCTCGCCGTAAAACACGATATTGCTATAACTCCTATGAAAATGGTCAAAAAGTGCTCAAACTTCACATGTGTGCTAACAGTCCAGCTGTGAAGACATCTGTTTGACAATTTTAAGATTTCTTCAAATACTGTTGCCTTGGCAACACAATGCTCACTATGAAACACGGTTTTCTCACAACTTCAGTTCAAATGCTCGAAATGGCCCAAAACTTCCCAGGTTTGGAAACGATGCAGCCATCAACGCAATTAAGCGTATTATGGGGTGTCATCAAATGCCGTTGCCATGGCGACAGATCATTCGCCATCAAGTTTGCAGTTCAAATATTCTGCTGCTTTTCCAAGTCTTTTTACTTTATTTTCTTCTCTCATCACACATTCAAGCCCCCAGTGTTCATGTATCATTTCAATCTAAATTCTTCACTTTCTTCTTACACATTACATTTTAGCATAGCAATTCAGCTTTTCAGAATAAAGGATTCCCACTAGCAATTTCTTCAGGAATTGCATTCTCTAGTTTTCGCTGCTCTACAATCAAAATGTGAAAGTCTGACATGGATTTTAAATGCAAATGTGATCCTGTTTGAAGTAAAATGTTAGCTTTGACAAATCTTTTCAAACTTTCTAAACTAAACTATTAGAAAGATCTTTTAGCGAAAAAATCTTTTCAAACTTAACCTATTGAACTAATGTTTTGAAAGATATCGTTAGAAACTAATATATTTGTATGTCTATTCATTTGGAAAGAGTCTTGAAAAAATATTTTTTAACAAAATCTTTTAAGGTCACATTTTGAAATTGAGTCTTTTTTTTAATTAATCTTTCAGCAAGAATCTTTTTTAGTATCCAGTATGTACCTGTTAACCAGTCTAACGTAAAATTTCTCATAAATATTCATACTTTTCTCCTCTCTCGTCCCACTAGCTCCCACTGTACATTGTATTTCCACATGTATATATATATTTTTTAACGCTATTTTATTTCTATTTAAGAAATATTTTGGACTGTTTATTTCTAGTGTCTTAATTTCTCTTATTGCCTTGTTTTTTATGCTGCTGCAACGCAAACATTTCCCAAATTGGGATCAATAAAGTACTTGTCTGTCTGTCTGTCTGTCTATCCATCCATCCATCTATCTAGCTCTGCTGTAACACCCACTACCTACTGGTACAAGTCTAAACACAACGACTGGTAATGCGATTAAAAGAGAGGTTTTCCCACCACACACACACACACACACACACACACACACACACACACACACACACACACACACACACACACACACACACACACACACACACACACACACACACACACACACACACACACACACACACACACACACACACACACACACACACCACACACACACACACACACACACACACACACACACACACACACACACACACACACACACACACACACACACACACACCTCCTGTTTTCAGTATCATTGACACTGACTCTTGTCCCTGTGTTTTCTCCCTCTCTCCCTCCCCACTTGTCCACCAATTATCCTTCTCTCGTTGAGATAAGAGCTGCTCCATATTCAGCAGGCAGAAGAAGAAGACGAAGAGGCGAGTGTTTGAATGTTAAAATGCTTCTCAGCTAGCTAGACAACCTGCAGCCACAGAGAGAAAGAGGGGGGAGGGAAACAGGGGAGAAAGAGGGGGAGACGAGCCTCTCTGCTGCAGGCTGAAATGTTCATTACACCCCTTAATATGAAAGTGCTGTACAGAATAAATTACATAGTGATGCTTCAGCTATTCTTACGAAAGGAGCTTTAAGAGTGGAGTGGGTCCCGAGGGCGGCGTTAGAGGAAACATCATGAGGTCGTGAGAGAGGTGTATCCTCAGGGGAGCACGATCGACGGATTTCAGGAATATAGTCCTGTTATATTTGTATATAACTTCAGTACATACATATGGACGCCCCGTGTGCATTCTGTGGCTAAAATGGCTGAAAACCTTCTATATTTCTTGCAGGAAATTAGGTTTTAGAGTGGTAACGTTTAACTACTTTTTGTACTGTGCCTACAATGTGTTGGAGCGATAGCCAATAGGAGCGCGAGTGTTACATAGTGATGTCACTGTGTTGCGGAAATGTGACATTTTAGCCTTTGCAAACCATTTACATGCACTAAAACCTATAGAAGACACTACAGGACCCACAAAAGTTAAATAGGGCCTCATTTGTTTTCTGTGGTACTATTACACCACTAAATCTCAGAAATATATCTGTACATTTTGACAATTATTAATTAGTTTTGTAAGTATTTTGGTCTAAAAACATCTCATAGTTCAGCTTCTTAAATGAAATAATTTGCTGGTTTACCTTCTTTGCAATGGATACTTTTACTCACAATACTTAAAAGAACATTCTCAATGCAGGTAGTTTACTTGCAGTTGAGTACTTTTACAGAGTAGTAATGGGATCTGTATACTCTCCCACAAACACACACACACACACACACACACACACACACACACACACACACACACACACACACACACACACACACACACACACACACACACACACACACACACACACACACACACACACACACACACACACACACACACACACACACACACACACACACACACACACACACACACACACACACACACACACACACACACATAGATTGTCTATCTGTGCAACCACACAAAGAGAATATGAGTTTATATCAGCATGATGCAATGTGTGTGTGTGTGTGTGTGTGTGTGTGTGTGTGTGTGTGTGTGTGTGTGTGTGTGTGTGTGTGTGTGTGTGTGTGTGTAGAGGAGACTCAGAGGACAGTGACCATCAGATGGCCCCGGGGCGTGTGATTGGCTTGGCCCTCTCCCAGCTCGGCCAATCAGAGGCCTGGATCATCCCGCAGAGATAAAAGCTTAACAACATTTTACAGCTGAGCGGAGCCGACCTTTCCTCTGCAGCATCATAACACACCTGGAGATGTTTAATTACACTTTAAAGCCAGCTCGTTAGCCTCATTAGGGCTCGCTCTGCTGGAACTGCATTTTCAGACCTTCTTTTGGAGGACATTTTGCTGCAGTGACTTCCTGGTTCATCATAATTTCCATTTAAATGCATTTACTTTCCTTACACTCTAAAAATGTTTGTTTCTTAGACTTCAGAATACTCAGTTAGAAGCTCTCAGATCCTGGTTTAAAATTGGTATTCTTCATTTGTGCCTGTAAATGTACTTTTTCTGTTTCTAAATATGTATTTTTTCACCATTTTCAAACATATTGGCTATGTTTCCACTAATGCTATAACTGTTCCTGGATCGTTTGTCTCTGGATTTTTTCTCAAGATTCAAATTACAAGCACATTCGCAGAAAATCGGCATGAATTTTCAAGCAAATTCATGCCGATTTGACATCAAAGTCTAAAATAATGAAAAAAAATCGGAAAAAAGACAGGATGCAATTTTCTATTATGCTATTGAGTACCCATTGTTTCTCGTCTTCATGTTTTTAGATGGCGGTTGAATGTAATTTGAATGCAGTCAGGTTATCACGACATCTTGAAGTTTTTGCATCAAAGTCTATGAACATGTTAGGATAAAACCTATGCTGTAGTTTTCTGGTTATTCAGTATCTTATTATATCCTATTATAACAGGGTATCTGCAGGAATCCTGAAGTCAAATGTCAGACCTTTTTTAAGACCCTTTCCATACATTTTAAGACCTCATCGCCACTTCGAGTTCTAACCGGTTACCTTGGCGACACACTTTACCTCCATTGACTATATACAGTATTGATTGTCCTTCCTCCTTATCTTCCAACCATTTGGCCGCAGACTTGCATTTCCCCATAACGATGTCCTGTTCAGATGACGTCAAACCCAACGTGATGCCTTCAATAAACTACACAGAATCACACTAAACACCTACGCAATGATTACATTCAGGCAGACTGTAGAATACAACCTCTTTGGACCATTGATATACTTATTGAAAACAAACTACAAAATGTAATACCTTGGAAAATGCCGTTTAATACTTTTTAATAGCCTTCATTTTCGCTAAATTGATTTATCAACTTTTAATACTTTTTAAGACCCCGCGGACCCCCTGTGTAACTTTATAAATAGTGGTTGAATGTGTTATACATGTAGTCGGATCATCTTTGCACCTCATTGGCTTTTCCTAAATCCTTATAAATGACGTGTTGCATCAGAGTCTATGAACATGTGTTAGGAATAGGCAATAATTCCTCTATTTAATAACCATATTTTTTTGTAAATTCCTTATTAAATGGTGGTTTATTATACTATAAATCAAGAATAAATTATCTTAGTACCATATTTTATTTTCCTAAACCGTTATGAATTCTTCTTCACACATTTCCCTGGCGTTTTTGCATCAAAGTCAATACAAAGTGGTTAAGAAAAGTCCCTCTCTCCCCCTCTCTGACATCTCTCCCCTGAACTCTCCACCCTGCTTCCCACCTTATCCCCCTACCCCAATTGGTCCTGGACTTTAACACACACACACACACACACACACACACACACACACACACACACACACACACACACACACACACACACACACACACACACACACACACACACACACACACACACACACACACACACACACACACACACACACACACACACACACACACACACACCACACACACACACACACACACACACACACACACACACACACACACACACATCACTTCAGGGGACATTACATTGACTTACATGCATTTCCTAGAGACTTATCCTAACCTTAACCATAACCAACCCTAACCCTAATCCTAACCCTAACCAAGTCTTCACCCTAAAATTAATGATTCCCCTTATGGGGACCTCCATTTTGTCCCCACAAGTATAGTAATGCTAGGCCACACACACACACACACACACACACACACACACACACACACACACACACACACACACACACACACACACACACACACACACACACACACACACACACACACACACACACACACACACCACACACACACACACACACACACACACACACACACACACACACACACACACACACACACACATACAACCGTCCCTCATCCAGCACCAGTCACTTTTCTGCCCATCTCCGCTGCTACTGCACTGAAACTGTACTTTAAACATTTTAAATATATTATTAACATTTTAAATATATTATTAACCAGCACTTATTAAAAACGATTACTTAGTTGTATACCCCGTTTATATAGGCCCTTTTTGTTTGATGTATATATGTCACACTGTGGGACTGCGGGAAATGGTATCTCGAGATTTCTGGATGTCTAACACACGTAGTAATTTTGACAATAAAGCTGACTTTGACTTTTGACTTTGACTAAACCACAGCCTGAGTGTCTATAGTTTCTCATCCTTCACTTTTTTAGACGGTGGTAAAATAGTATGAATGAGGACAGGAAGTGAAGTTAGGACACCCTGTGCAGCACTTTAGCGTTCGACCATCTGCAGCACTAGATTACCTCTGACTGCCATACATAATAGACCGCTATCACAAAACATATAAAAAGTTAAATCTGATATGAATACCCCCTGTGGTGTTGCTATGGTGACACTGAGCAGAGAGATATTTCACTGTGTGACTTTATCTTGGATCATTTATTCCTCGCATACATACAAGAGTAAGACAAAGCATCTTATAAATGAAATGCACAAGTTTTAGTTTGGTTTGCTGAGATTAATTATTAAAGGTCCCGTGTCATGGCCATTTCTCCTGATCATATTTCCATTGTTGAGGTCTACTAGAATAGATTTCAATTGTTCAATGTTCCAAACTCACATTGGTTTCTCAAACAGCATCTCTGTATAGTATGTTTTTTGGTTTTTGAATCACTTTGTGTTACGATCTGTGTATGAAATGTGCTATGTAAATACAGATTGATTGATTGTGGTATTACAACTTTAAAAATGTAAGATCTGAGCTTTTCTTCCACCACTTATTCTGCCCTGTTTTCATCAGTTAGTGAATACATGAATTGAAAGCAGCTCCAGAGTCTCGTCAGCTGTTCACCTGACAGAGACCAACATGGAGGACGTTAGCTCTGTTTGACAGCGTCAGCAGAGAGAATCTCATTAACAGCAGATGGGCTGTTTATATAACGTCTTTATTCTGTCTTCACTCTCATTTCTCCATCTGGTTAATGCTCGTCTTTCTTCTTCCGTCTTTCTGCCGTCTGTTCTCTTCTCTTCACATTTTGTCACACAAATCACTCGCCATCTGCTTCTCTCCGCTGACCCTGAACGGATCATATTTCCCAAACTATCGTACTTGTTATGAACACTCAAAGGACCTTATTATGAATATAACAGCAACTATTGACGAACACAAACAAGGGAGCGACAGGGGGTTTGGATGCTGATGAGTTTTGACGGAATAATATACAACAATAACTTGCTAGGTGACAGAATAACGTGATTCGTCAATGCTGGGATAATTTGCCACGTTATACAATAATGCAGGTTATTAGCGTCATGCAACAACGCATACATAATAGATTACATGAACTTAAAATGATCAAATACATGAATACAAAAACTAGTTACCACGAAAAGCAACTAGAAAAAGTTAATGAGATTAAGTAAACCCTGAAGGCAGCATCTCACTGGTTCCCATGACAAAAAGCCAATGGGATTTTTTCATTGGCTTTTGGACTATTGCAGAAAAATAAATTAACGTTTAAAATGAGCAGGAAAATCTACACATGTTAACACCACTTTATGATTTCTGACGGAAAGAGCTAATGTTGGGCTATAAAGGAACTACAGCACGGTCACTTGACTTCACGTCACCACCGCTAAGCTAAAGGAGGCTAATGTTGGGCTATAAAGGAACTACAGCACGGTCACATGACTTCACGTCACCACCGCTAAGCTAAAGGCGGCTAATGTTGGGCTATAAAGGAACTACAGCACGGTCACATGACTTCAAGTCACCACCGCTAAGCTAAAGGAGGCTAATGTTGGGCTATAAAGGAACTACAGCATGGTCACATGACTTCACGTCACCACCGCTAAGCTAAAGGAGGCTAATGTTGGGCTATAAAGGAACTACAGCACGGTCACATGACTTCAGGTCACCATCGCTGAGCTAAAGGCGGTTATTGTTGGGCTATAAAGGAACTACAGCACGGTCACATGACTTCAGGTCACCATCGCTGAGCTAAAGGCGGTTATTGTTGGGCTATAAAGGAACTACAGCACGGTCACATGACTTCACGTCACCACCGCTGAGCTAAAGGCGGCTAATGTTGGGCTCTAAAGGAACTACAGCACGGTCACATGACTTCACGTCACCACCGCTAAGCTAAAGGCGGCTAATGTTGGGCTATAATTGAACTACAGCACGGTCACATGACTTCACGTCACCACCGCTAAGCTAAAGGCGGCTAATGTTGGGCTATAAAGGAACTACAGCACGGTCACATGACTTCACGTCACCACCGCTAAGCTAAAGGCGGCTAATGTTGGGCTATAAATGAACTACAGCACGGTCACATGACTTCACGTCACCACCGCTAAGCTAAAGGCGGCTAATGTTGGGCTATAAAGGAAATACAGCACGGTCACATGACTTCACGTCACCACCGCTAAGCTAAAGGCGGCTAATGTTGGGCTATAAAGGAACTACAGCACGGTCACATGACTTCACGTCACCACCGCTAAGCTAAATGCAGCTAATGTTGGGCTATAAAGGAACTACAGCACGGTCACATGACTTCACGTCACCACCGCTAAGCTAAATGCGGCTAATGTTGGGCTATAAAGGAACTACAGCACGGTCACATGACTTCACGTCACCACCGCTAAGCTAAAGGTGGCTAATGTTGGGCTATAAAGGAACTACAGCGCGGTCACATTACTTCACCTCACCACCGCTAAGCTAAATGCGGCTAATGTTGGGCTATAAAGGAACTACAGCACGGTCACATGACTTCACGTCACCACCGCTAAGCTAAAGGTGGCTAATGTTGGGCTATAAAGGAACTACAGCGCGGTCACATTACTTCACCTCACCACCGCTAAGCTAAATGTGGCTAATGTTGGGCTATAAAGGAACTACAGCACGGTCACATTACTTCACCTCACCACCGCTAAGCTAAATGCGGCTAATGTTGGCCGTGATGACGTTTAGTCGTCTCATTTAGACTCTTGTTAGCAACATCCGTTTTGAAATCCACCAGTGGGGTATTTACCGACATATTTTATGTTGTAGATTAAGAATATCTTCAGCTTGTGTTAACCACAGAGCAAATTTCAGGATAACTAAAAACATATTTAAAAATGTCCCAGACGAAGGACAGGAAGTGCTAAAATGCTGACTCATGTCTTGGTTTAAGGACTCAATGCACCACGCTCTAGTAAAGGGAGCAATATCTCAGGGCCGGTGAGCTTGATTTCCGGATCCTGAGGGTAACAGAAGTCTCTGAGAATCCAGAGACCGATAACACATCTACAGAGATCTCAGGGTTGTGAGAAACTATAATGAGTGACTCTGGCCTTTAGCAGGTGGTAATCAGCTCTGAAGCCTCTGCGCTGAGCTGCAGGAGGTTAGAAAATGTACCTGTGATTTCTCCATAATTGAACCACAGCTCAGCACATGAAGGCCTGAGACCTGTCAGAGTCTCTGGTTCTTTGGAAATAAGTTTCAAACTGAGACAAAGCTGATGATATGTGCTGCATTCTGCACCAGAAAAACCACATTAATTTAACTGTTATTCATGTTTTTAATTGGTATTAATTGTATTTTTAGGGTTTTACTGATAAATGTGGTTGTATGACATTGTATTGTTTATTCACAAAAAAAAAAGTCACAAGAAGTAGTCATATTGAGTCTTAATGACATGAATCTGACCAAAATACTCGTAAACAAATCACAATATAGAGTAAATGTTCCAAAGATATTGAGAACAAATCATTTTGGTGAAAATCTGATAGAGTGTCACCCTCATTCTGAAGCCAGTGGTTCGGAAAAAGTGAATTTCTGATTTACTTTCTGCTCCATATTTAAAATAATGATGATGGTGGTGGTCAGAGAGCGGTGGGTGGACATTAATTGAAGGTTACCATGGTAACAGTCACAAAGGTTACAATGGTGTGAATGGAACTCTAGAACTCTGGCCGTCGATACAAAGTAACATTTATTAGGATTCTGTCAGCCAATCAGAATGTGAGGAGCTGATAATGCACGACGCCGCGTGTGGGAGAAAGTACGGAGAGAAAGTCTGTGTTTTTGAGAGTTTCTTTAAAGGGAAAGAGTCAGAAAGTGGACGGAGGGCGAGACAGGCAGACAGACAGACAGCTGCAGGTAGACAGCTGATTTACGTCTCTTTATATTCTAATGACGTTTATGCAAACATGTTCTGCAGTCATAAATTATCTACTTCAAACAAAGCACTGCAGGGAGACAGAGAGCTAATACTCACAATTAATGATCCTGCTTCACACACACACACACACACACACACACACACACACACACACACACACACACACACACACACACACACACACACACACACACACACACACACACACACCACACACACACACACACACACACACACACACACACACACACACACACACACACACACACACACACACACACACACACACACACACACACACACACACACACACACACACACACACACACACACACACACACACACACACACACACACACACACACCAGGAGAAGTTAATCTAGTAATTCAACTCACAATGTAATGTAAGATTTCCTCTAAAAAGACACCCAGAAGCAAAATAAGGGAAACAATATCATTTCTAAATAGGATTATATATATGGTGTAATTAAATATCAAACATATTGCAATCTTAAAAAAGTATTAAGTACCATAAATCCTAATTGTTTTAATCAAAACCCTAATTCAAAACTTCCAATGGATGGAAATCGGCCAATTTAAGACCGAATGGACCTGCATGCAGAGTGAAGAAATGGCATCATGTTCAACAATAGTATTTAATATGTAACATCTGTATCTACAGAACAGTGAGTTAACAACACCATCTGTTACTTTAAATGTGTACGTTTACCTTTTGCAAACTAATGAAAAACCCAATGAAAAACTTCCAATGGAAATCTGACATCCTGCTGTGAGTGTAACAAGATGTAATCACTTCTATACATAATACAATGACCTACTTCTGTATTGAAAACACATTGAAACAGATAATGTAACACCACATTGTTTAATGAATATGTAAGATTAAGACACCTGGTGGTGATGAGTGATCTAAACCCAGGCCGGAGCAGAGAGATGTATAATTAGGAGATTGAAAGTGATGGAATCGTCTCAAAGCTGATCCTGTGTGTCGTGCTGCCTGAGGGTTAACGGTCTCATTATGGGATGTGAAGGTTTGTCCGCAGGCTGCACCTCTTCTGTCTAATGTGATGTGAATCAGAACCTTTATTAGTCTCACAGAGAGGACATTTACATTGATACAGCAGAACAGAGCCAAAGACAGCTTGACGTTACCTAAGAAGCATGCTTGAAAGGCCAAAGGGAACACCAGCTGCTGTTCATTACTAACATTACTTTATTACAGGACTTATCTTATTTAGAGGGAGGACAGCTCCTGCTTCCTGGAGGTTCATTTAAACAGTGTTAGAGGCAGAGGAGGGAAGTAGTGGAGTACAAAGACTTTGTTACTGTACTTAAGTACATGTTTCTGGTATCAGTACTTTACTCCACTACTTATTTTTCTGACGACTTTTTACTTTGACTTCTTACATGTTGAACACAAATACCTGTACTTTCTACTTCTTACATGTTAAACCCAAATACCTGTACTTTCTACTTCTTACATGTTGAACACAAATACCTGTACTTTCTACTTCTTACATGTTGAACCCAAATACCTGTACTTTCTACTTCTTACATGTTGAACCCAAATACCTGTACTTTCTACTTCTTACATGTTGAACCCAAATACCTGTACTTTCTACTTCTTACATGTTGAACTCAAATACCTGTACTTTCTACTTCTTACATGTTGAACACAAATACCTGTACTTTCTACTTCTTACATGTTGAACACAAATACCTGTACTTTCTACTTCTCACATGTTGAACACAAATACCTGTACTTTCTACTTCTTACATGTTGAACACAAATACCTGTACTTTCTACTTCTTACATGTTGAACCCAAATACCTGTACTTTCTACTTCTTACATGTTGAACCCAAATACCTGTACTTTCTACTTCTTACATGTTGAACACAAATACCTGTACTTTCTACTTCTTACATGTTGAACCCAAATACCTGTACTTTCTACTTCTTACATGTTGAACCCAAATACCTGTACTTTCTACTTCTTACATGTTGAACCCAAATACCTGTACTTTCTACTTCTTACATGTTGAACACAAATACCTGTACTTTCTACTTCTTACATGTTGAACACAAATACCTGTACTTTCTACTTCTTACATGTTGAACCCAAATACCTGTACTTTCTACTTCTTACATGTTGAACACAAATACCTGTACTTTCTACTTCTCACATGTTGAACCCAAATACCTGTACTTTCTACTTCTTACATGTTGAACCCAAATACCTGTACTTTCTACTTCTTACATGTTGAACCCAAATACCTGTACTTTCTACTTCTTACATGTTGAACTCAAATACCTGAACTTTCTACTTCTTACATGTTGAACACAAATACCTGTACTTTCTACTTCTTACATGTTGAACCCAAATACCTGTACTTTCTACTTCTTACATGTTGAACCCAAATACCTGTACTTTCTACTTCTTACATGTTGAACTCAAATACCTGTACTTTCTACTTCTCTCATTTCCCAAACAGCTGGTTCCTTTAGTCTGAATGTGTGTTTGGTGGCGTGATCATTATTCTTTAGAGTCATTGCGTGCCTATTGATTTGAACACGATCCGTGTATCCATCATTTCCTGGTCTTCTCTAAAGAAGAGGGACCAATGGAAACGTTGTCATGTTGCCGTTGTTCAGCATGGAAACATTCATTAGCTAACAATGACATTATTGTTCTATTAATATAAAGGGAGGTCAGGTACTCTTTAAAACAGCTGCTAGTTATGGGTACTTTTTACTGAAGTACATTTCAAAGCCTCTTTACTTTAGCCCATACTTCTTATATCAGATAATTGACCAAATATTCAAAAACCTCCAATCTGTAAATTACAATCCTGTTCTCCTGATATTTCTCTGTTTTAATGAATATAATTATTCATTCCCTCTCTCCCCTCTCTGACCCAGGACACGTTTCCTCTCTCTCTCTCCGGACACTAATGAGAGTTTTGACACGTCCTCATTTGCTCGCTGACACGTGTACTAATTTGTCCGTTTGACCGTGGAGGGGGAAGATAATGACCGTCGCACACAACCCATGTGCAAACACAGGGAGAGAAAATGAGCCTTATAGTGTAAACTGTGAAGAGGCTCATTAACAAGTAACGTAATAAAAGGCTCTTTGTGCAAAGTGAGAGCCTTCAGACGATATTAGCTTGATATAGACTTGGATAGAGTTGTGAAAGTTTGCAATATTTCACAAGAAAATGCAAGAAAAGTGTATTTATAAAAGCACGTTTCAGCTACAAGGACAAACATAGAGCCTCACAACACGGAGTCAACGTGAAGAGAGAGAGATTATATAAGGATTACAGAAGAGCCGGAGAAACACTGTCTTTCAGCTCTGAGTCGATGAATACACGACATTTCTGTTGTCTTTAACTTTGCAGACGACTCCTTGAAAGATACAGAGATCTGAAAGTGTTCTCATCAGCAGAAACAGACCCCATTTACACGGGAACGTTTGCGTTTACGCACCTATGGGGAGGGGACACACGGGGGAGGGGACACATGGGGAGGGGACACATGGGGAGGGGACACACGGGGGAGGGGACACACCGGGGAGGGGACACACGGGGGAGGAGACACATGGGGAGGGGACACACGGGGGAGGGGACACACGGGGGAGGGGACACACCGGGGAGGGGACACACCGGGGAGGGGACACACCGGGGAGGGGACACACGGGGAGGGGACACACTATCACATTATCGCTTACATGTTTCCATCTTAAGCTTTGTTCGTGAGTTAGTTTGGTAACGGACGTAATGTAACAGCTGTAACGGTTGTAGCTTCTCTCAGACGCGGAGGGATACTGACTAGTTGTGAAAAGTAACTACAATTCTACCCGTGATATGCACTCATTATATCACGGCTAAGAACCAATCAGATTGTTTGATTTGACTTGTCCGTTTTATCTCTATTTGACATGTTTACATTTTGGATTGTTTATTTCTAGTCATTTAATTTCTCTAATGTCTTTTTATGTTCCTGCAACACAAACATTAAAGTACTTCTTATCTAATGTGTTATCTTGTCTCATCACTCCCACCAGCGGCCACGATGGATTGAACACATGCCGACTCTCTCTCGCTCCTCCCAGAGGATAAAAAACGAAATATATAAAGACAACATGGAGGGAAACATCTGCCGCCGCGACCTCAACAACAGGCCTCACAAAACGTCTCGTAAAAAACCTCAACCTTACACACTTCCTTTAGTTTTGACCCCTCCTCTCTCCCTGAAGGCAAGTGTATTTATACAGCCCCTTTCAACACAAGGCCATTCAAAGTGCTTTACAACAATGAAAGACATTAAGAGCATTACACATTAGAAAGCAAAGATAATAAAACATGAATAAAGGTTACAGTGCAGTGTGAGATGTGAATATTAAAACAGAGGTGTCCAAACTGTTTTCACCGAGCTCCACATACGGACAAATATAGGAAGGGCTGAGCCGCTCCCTAAAGGTGAGGGTTATCGCCTCGTAAGTGAAGTTATAAGTCGGCAAAAGCAATCAAATGTAGGTAAATGATGCTGATCAGCTGATGCTCGATCAGCTGATGCTCGATCAGCGTACAGCACAGCTCTCCAGAGGGTTTCAATGATTTCGTTGGCAGCTCGTTCCTTACAACAGAAGCCTCAGAGTCCCATAAGAGGAAATATGAAGGGTTGATTTCAAGCTTGTTATGAAAATAAGTTAGAGCTTTTTTCTTAGATTTGTTAGAAAATGTTTTCAGCTTTAATTGACTGCATTTATTTGAAAAGTGGGCTCCATGAATACCACTGTGTAAAATCTGTTTGAGTCTATATTTGAGAAGTAAAAGACGAACATAAGTTGTATTTGCAGAGGGCTGATTCAAAATGGTCCGCGGGCCGCAGTTTGGACAAAAAGGAAAGTCTTCAGCCTGGATTTAAAAGTACACACACACACACACACACACACACACACACACACACACACACACACACACACACACACACACACACACACACACACACACACACACACACACACACACACACACACACACACACACACACACACACACACACACACACACACACACACACACACACACACACACACACACACACACACACACACACACACACACACACACACACACACACACACACACACACACACACACACACACACACAGGGGGTTGAAACATGCAGACCCTGAAGTCTCCGCACTGCTTTACAACGGATCGTCTTTGGGCCGGTAGTCCTTTACATCGACCTCATGGCGCCGGCACGAGGCAGCTAAAGATAAAACGTTTCATAAAAAACCTCGACCTTCCACCTGCACACACACTTCCTTTACAGATGGGTTGCACGTTTGGCCTTCCCTACATCCCTGGAGACCCTGAACTAATACTCTCTACGACAGATCGCCTACATTTCTTTACATTTGTGCGAAAAGAGCCCAAAAACCATGACAGCTGATAAACATAAGCTTTTTATCGAGATCATCGGCCATTCATTTAAAATGGTGATATTATGATTGTACTTACTTTTTGTATATTTAGTATTTCTTGTGAAGAATATATTTTAAAATAGTTTTTAAAACACCTACACGTTTTTTAGACCTTGATTTGCACCATGTTACACAGAGCAGATTCCCTTTGTATGTCATTATAGTGTTCAGTCATCGATGCCATTTCATTTATATTGTAGTACCACAGTACACTCACTACACTCCCCCCTCCCCCCTCCCTCCACCCGCAAAAAAATGCTTATCAATATAACTTAAAGGTGGGGTAGGTAAGTTTGAGAAACCGGCTCGAGATACACTTTTTGTTATATTCCATGGAATGCTCTTAACATCCCGATAGCAATGAATATCTGAAGTGCTTTGACAACAAATCCATATAAAAAATTCATCTGTGGAAGCCGTAATACTGTAAAAAGTACGACCAATCTGTTTAGCCGGGCCGGCTAAACAGATTGGATTGCCGTCCTGTCTGTCAGCCTTCCATCTCGTGCACGCACAAATGTATCTCGTGCCGTCATTGGGCGTGCCGTCATTGGGCGTGCATTGCAGCAGTACTTCAATGACTCGCCAGCAACAGGCGGCCACTTTCACCATGGCAGAGTTAGGTTCAACATCGTCTACTGGTGGCAAAAGAAATAATGTAACGGAGCAAATTAGGAACAAAAACAAAGTGGAAACTAGGAGAATTCAAACCAGAGTCAATATCGGAGTTGCTTTTCAACAATGGCGACTACTGATGCAACACACCTATGGGGGTTATTCCCTATCTTTATTCAAGAGCGTGGTATTTAAATTTGAGAGCATACTTTATGTATTTATTTCCCTCAAACCCTGTCCTCACACTCAAATAGTGCCTGCTTGCACTTTGCTCTGCTTCTGCTCAAACTGTACGCTTGCACTCAGATATATTGCTGCTTACAGATTCTTTCTGCTCTCAGATTTATTCTCTGCGCGCGCGAAACTTTTGTGCAACAATCCTGTCAAAATCCCTCAACCAATAGGAGGCCAGGTGTCCTTGCGGGTGCATTCGTTTTACTTATTACAGCGTCCCGTAAGGGCGGTTACTCTTTGGTTTGTCTTTGGTGCGATGACAGGGTTTGAGTGAAGGAAATCAATAAAGTATGCTCTCAAATGTAAATACCACGCTCTTGAATAAAGATAGGGAATAACCCCCATACACACCGAGTTGAAATCTGACGCCGTGGTCGCTCTTTTTCTCTTGGACAGGTTTTGTATGGTTTACAATTCCCCTGAATTATATAGCCAACCTAAGTCATGTGCGCGTTCATGTGTGTTGGAGGAGGTGCTCTGTAAGGAAGTCTGAAGGAAGGGGCGGATTCTTTTCCGCTGTGTACTTTCAAATTTGAGTGCACTCGAGCCGGTTTCTGAAACTTACCTACCCCACCTTTAAACAACAGAGCCATGAAAATGAACATAAAACGGAAATACATAAATAAACCCACATCAAAGTAAAACAAACAATTAATTATACAATACAGAGACAATATAGACAATGACAACACAACTAGAATTTCCGGCCGTCAGGAGAAATAGCCACAGAGTGCACCATTCCATCACCGGTCATATCTCAGATATATTTTCCAAATAAGAAAACAATGGCGACCAGATAACACATTTTCTCCAGAGGTAAAAAATGTGTTATCTGATCAATGAAAAGTTTAAATGTTGGAGGACGTTCATTCTTCCAGAGTAAAAGTATACATTTCTTGGCAAAATATGTTATTGTGATTAGTATTCTGTAATGTTTGGGGTTCAGTTTAAAGTTTGGCATTTAACAGGAAAAAACATGGATTTTCATTTCGATGCCTAAAACGGCTTTTGTGAGCACGTGAATCGAATCCCAGAAATGTTTCAAGAGATCACATTCCCAAAACAGATGCATAAATGTTCCTTCTTTTACTTTACATCTCGGACATTTTGAAGAGTTTTCTTTGGAAATGTTATGCATCTTTATGTGTGAGGTCAAATTTGTTGAGAAATTTAAAGTTTGCTTCTTTGATTTTATTGCTTGTGAATGGAAAATGTGTTCTTTCACAGATACTCAGCCGTTTCATCGATCTGTCTCCCTAAGTCCTTTTCCCAGATCTTTTTTAAAGTTGGAAACGATGACTGAGCTCTTTTAGAAAAAACTGCATTAAATTCTCTAATTGTACCTTTGATCGTGCTCGATGACATCAATGGCTCCTCCTCTTCCAACAATCTCGATCTCAATGTATTGCTTTTAATAATTGATTGGATCACGTTCCTAATTTGCAGGTATCTGAAAAAATCCTTATTTGAAATGTCATATTCTGCTCTTAAATCATTAAATGATTTCAATGTTATATCTTTGTGGAACAAATGTTTCAATTTCTTTATACCTGATTTCGTCCATTTGTTTATATTGATTGACAACAAATATTTGCTAAGATCAGGATTGTTCAAAATAGGAGAAAAGATTGAAATACCTGAGTTAACATGAGCTTTTTTTGTCCAGTCCCTCCAGGCTAAAAGTGTATTGATCACTGTAAAACATTTGGCCATATTTTTCAACTTATTGAAGTCTTTAACAAATATAAGAGTTTCCACTGGCAACGGGTCAAAGGTATCGGCTTCTATCTGAACCCATAGTGAACCCTTTCTTCCCAGAGACCAAGATAGTACATTTCTTAATTGAGCCGACCAGAAGTAGTGTTGAAAGTTGGGAAGACCAAGACCCCCCATAGTTTCTGGTTTCAAGCAGATTCCCTTTAACGTGTAGTTGGAAATAAACCGATTCAGATTCAGATTTGAGCAAAAACTAAAAACATACTTTTGTTTGTATTCTTGTATTTTGTCTAATTCTGTAAAGCTGGTTTTCATTTTCCATATCATTGCCTCTTTAACGCCTGTTTTAAAGGTCCCATGTCATGCTTTTCTGGTTATCACCCGTCCCCTTGTGTTCTGTAGCTTCTGCATGTGAACGGTCTGCAGAGTCACAAACCCTCAAAGTACACCCTGTAGCGAGTAAAGCTCTAACACAGAGAAGACCTGTCTGTGCTGCCCCAGAACGCCTCGTTGGACATTTCTCTTTTTCCATTGTTTACTTCCTGGATAAAGTGACGTGACCATGCCCAGGTCGAAATGGACCAATCCGCGGAGCTCCTCACACACACTCACTCAGCCTTATCTTTTCTCACGCTGAGACAGCGATCCAGCTCACACTGTCCGCAGCAGCGAGCCCCGCAACGTCCCGCCAACACGGCACCCAGACCCCACGCAGCATTCTCATCTGTCTGTCATTACTGGTGTCATTTCCTGGTTGCTAACAAACGCCATGGTAACACATAATCACTGATGTTCCGCTGTAACGGTGGTGGACTCATCAGAACAGAGTGGGCGAGCTGACCAATCAGAGCACAGTGGGCTCACAGGGGGGGGGGGGGCAGGAGCTCCAACAAGCCGTGTCGGACAGAGAGTGAATACACAGACTACACAGAGATGCTGTGAGAAACCAATGTGAGTTTGGAACATTGAACAATGTAAATCTATTCTAGTAGACCTCAACAATGGAACTAAGATCAGTAGAAATGTCATGGGACCTTTAACTGAATTTAAATGTCCTTTTACAATCTGTTCCATTCTGTACATGCTGTCAATGTTTCATGTAACACATTTTGAAATGCCTTGTTGAGGCAATAAGATAAGACTTACTTTATTAATCCCAATAACAAATTATTTACATCAAATGTGTGATAACATCGTGTTTCCCTCGGCTGTGTTTCCTTCAGTCTCCTGGTTTAAGGTCAGTTTAATTAAATATATTGATTGATGGCTCCTGAGAAAGTTCCTCGGGGTAAACCAACAGGATTAGGAGAAAATGCACCGTCATCAAACTTAACTTTTCTCAGCTCTTTTGTTCCAGCCTGGACGAAACGGCTCAGACTTGAATAAAGAAATCAGCTTCACGGTGCAGTTCAAACTCTAAACCAAGTCACGGTGCAGTTCAAACTCTAAACCAAGTCACAGTGCAGTTCAAACTCTAAACCAAGTCACGGTGCAGTTCAAACTCTAAACCAAGTCACAGTGCAGTTCAAACTCTAAACCAAGTCACAGTGCAGTTCAAACTCTAAACCAAGTCACAGTGCAGTTCAAACTCTAAACCAAGTCACGGTGCAGTTCAAACTCTAAACCAAGTCACAGTGCAGTTCAAACTCTAAACCAAGTCACGGTGCAGTTCAAACTCTAAACCAAGTCACAGTGCAGTTCAAACTCTAAACCAAGTCACAGTGCAGTTCAAACTCTAAACCAAGTCACAGTGCAGTTCAAACTCTAAACCAAGTCACGGTGCAGTTCAAACTCTAAACCAAGTCACGGTGCAGTTCAAACTCTAAACCAAGTCACGGTGCAGTTCAAACTCTAAACCAAGTCACAGTGCAGTTCAAACTCTAAACCAAGTCACGGTGCAGTTCAAACTCTAAACCAAGTCACGGTGCAGTTCAAACTCTAAACCAAGTCACGGTGCAGTTCAAACTCTAAACCAAGTCACGGTGCAGTTCAAACTCTAAACCAAGTCACAGTGCAGTTCAAACTCTAAACCAAGTCACGGTGCAGTTCAAACTCTAAACCAAGTCACGGTGCAGTTCAAACTCTAAACCAAGTCACGGTGCAGTTCAAACTCTAAACCAAGTCACAGTGCAGTTCAAACTCTAAACCAAGTCACAGTGCTGTTCAAACTCTAAACCAAGTCACAGTGCAGTTCAAACTCTAAACCAAGTCACGGTGCAGTTCAAACTCTAAACCAAGTCACGGTGCTGTGTAACTATATGGATATCTGAGTTATTATATTAGCCACATTATGTAAGAATCACTATTTATATAATATGTGACCTGCTCAAAAGGTCAAAATCAGTCGCATTGACCTGAAGACACATTTTGAGTTGTATATGCTGCTGGAAAGAGGAGAGTCCTAGCTTTCTAATGATATCAGGATTGTTGTTGTTCTCCAAATATTAAGAAACATATGTCACATTATATCATGACTGTCACCGAGTCGTCATTTTGAGAAAAAGGCCTTCAAAGTTTCCTCTTCTCTGGAATCCATCGATCTGATTGGTTATTAGCAAATGATCAAAGTAGTCCGGAGGGAAGATATTTTCGTTTGGATTACTGGTCTGGGGGAAGCTTGTGTGTGTGTGTGTGTGTGTGTGTGTGTGTGTGTGTGTGTGTGTGTGTGTGTGTGTGTGTGTGTGTGTGTGTGTGTGTGTGTGTGTGTGTGTGTGTGTGTGTGTGTGTGTGTGTGTGTGTGTGTGTGTGTGTGTGTGTGTGTAATTTTGCGTTTGTGTGTGTTGTGTTTGTTTCCCGGGGGAAACCCTCAGGAGAAACACCGGCTGTTGTTTTGCCTGCTGTGACCTCAAGTTACTCCGTTCTCCGCTTGTAATTATGCCGAAGCTTCAAAGCTGTATTTATCATCTGAATTTGCCGAAACAAGTTTAACATTCTGAAAGCCAAGACTTTGTTTAATTGAAATCAGATGAAAACAAACTGTAACGGACCCTGCCGTGTTATCTATGATTACTATACTCTTACATTCATAATGTCAGCGGAGGGAGGGGGGGCGGCGCTGCGGAACAGCAGGGTGCGAGTGAGAGCTGTCTTCTTCCCTTTACAAGCTTCAAACATTTATTTATCGTGTGATTTTGGAAATAAAAGTTTCATATTCTGAAAGCCAAGACTTTGTTTGTTTAAAATCAAACAAAACACCCGAACCCCGAAAAAATAGTTTTTTACGCGAATCCACGTTTATTTTGAAATGAGCCGTTGCGACTTCCGACTGATTTCGAGAGAGCGGGTCACAGATAATGTTGGCTGATGAAGCCTCACTGCTCCCAAAGGTGTTGAATGGAGATCAGGTCAAGTCGAGCTGGTTTTGCAAAAAAACGAAAACAAACACGATCAGTTTCAAGAACAAGGTTGTCTTTTTCTATTTTGAGATGTTAATATTTCTACTCTTTTAATTAGTGCATGCCTTGTTTTGTTTTAAAGGGGACCTATCATGCAAAATGTACTTTGTGATGTCTTTTATACACATGTGTCCCCGGTGCGTCGGGGAACTCACGCAGCGTCAGAAAATAAAACCCTTTCTATTTTCCTCCGTACCCAAATCTTTTAAAAACGGGGGAACAACGAGCGGATACAGATTTGCTTCCGATATGACGTCAAATCGGCGGCGGACCCACAGAAAGTTGCTATCAGAAACAATGCCTGACGTGTTTTGGACGTAACGTCGTCTTTGTTTACATTAGCCTCGCTAACACTCAGAGCTAACCTGTGCTGGAGAGAGCATGTGTTTAAAAAGCAGGAAGTAAAAAAAGGAACTCACCTTGTGATAAACCTGCAAGAGAAAAAGCATTTGAGCTCCATACGGTTTCAGAAATAATCCTTGATGTGGTTTAGAACAGGATGGCGTTCTATCACAGCAGAATTTAACTTTATCTCCGGTAGAATTCTGAGCAGGCATTAGCTCCGCCTCCTCTTTTGTTTTTTCAAGCTAAGGACCCAAGATCCGCGTTCCTCTAACAGCTGGAATAGAGGGGTATGAGCAGTATGAGGCGTGGCTGCAACGGGTGATCTGTTTGGGATTTGAAGCAACAAACTTCACAGACATGTTTTGTATTGGTATGGCCCTACAATACATGTTCCCAATACAGCATGATAGCCACTTTAAGCTGCTGCAACAAAAATGTTTCCCAAAATGGGATTAATAAAGTACATCTCATCTTATAAATGTGTTGTATTTTGAGGTCCGTATATGTAATGTTAGCTATTAATAAACCGTCGGAAGCCAGCCTCTTGGACTTCGGACCAGAGATGCGGGCATGGCTACACGACACCGAGTTGGACCTCGGACGTTACACGAAAGAAGAAGAAGAAGAAGAAGAAGAAGAAGAAGAAGAAGAAGAAGAAGAAGAAGAAGAAGAAGAAGAAGAAGAAAGAAGGAAATGTCAATTAGGTAATCACATGTATAGGCATTTATACATTATTGTACAGGATAACTATTATCTGTATATTAAAAAGGACATTCTGCAAATGTTCAGGTCAGAGATGTCCCGCCCCGTAGCCTATCACGTACAATATGTTAGAGTGCTAGCCAATGGAGCGGTGCAGTGATGACGTATCTTTGTAGTTCGACCCGGAAGTGAGCGGCTGGTTCCCTCGACAGAAAGCAACGCGATTTCTCCATAGGATTTAGGAATATTGTAAAACATAAGATCTGTGGAAAACGAACCTGTTTGATAAATGCACGTTTTGGATAATCTCCACATGTCTACCCAACTTTTATAATGTTCGAATCATAAATCTAACGGCCAGAAGCAAAATGCTAATGTGATGCTACAAAGGAACTACAGCCGAGTCCAGCAGCACGACTTCAACGTCACGCCAACTTAAGATCCATATTCGAACATACAGATTCTAAATTGAACGAGTTTGTTTGAACAGTTAGCAGGAGGCAGGGACTTGCTTTCAAGCAGAACAGAAACTAACTTAGAGGAGTGTTTACGTGTTCGGCGTAATGACGTACAACTTCTGTAGTCCTGTAGCCACTCGTCAACAACCATCGTCTCCGGTGCCTTGCTCAAGGGCACCACGGCAGGGCAGGAGTTGAACTGGGACCTCTCCAAGTAGCAGTCCACACTCCATATTTAGGTCTGTTCGGGGACTTGAACCGGCGACCCTACGGCTCCCAGTCCGAGCCCCTACTGAGCCGCTGCCGGAGGATACAGGAGGGTGAAAACCCCAGAAAGCAGAATAGGGCTTCTGTAAACAATACGAAATAATAAAATGAAATAACTGAAATATAGTCTCTCTCTTCTGGACATATTCGATGTTTTACGACCAGTTGCATAACCGTACATT
>CM053263.1:18931107-18976107 GCA_028583405.1 Pogonophryne albipinna | reverse complement strand
GTAGTCAGAAAAATAAGTAGTGTAGTAAAGTACTCAGTAGCGGCTGGTGGAAAATATTTTTGGTGGGGCTATGGAAATAGGGACCAAACCATACTAAGGCGGTCCGGGGGGGATCCTCCCCCGGAAGACATTTTTGAGAAATGACCCCTTAAATTATGACTTCTGGTGATGTTACGTCCGGGTTGACAAGCGGGAGACTCCCGATTTCATTGCCCTCTCCCGGTTTCCTCCCGGGGTCATATTTCTCCCGCATTTCTCCCGATTTCTGAAAAAATCAGATTTACTCACGACTGTTTCCACTCGGACTTTAATACAGCTACACCATTGTTTGGTTTCCATGGTAGCGCGTCTCTTTAGCAGCGCGCGCAACTCAAAGTTTGAGAGGGTGAGGAAGATGAAAACTGAACAAAAATCGACAACTCCACCCTCTGCTCACTCCTTTCCTGTAAAATACAGGTCCAGCTCACACATAAGCTCCATGGTGCTACAGGCATTGCCCTTACAACTACAATAAGCATGTCAATGTTAATCTACAGCTCCGGCGATCCACTAGCACCGAGACGCAGCCATCCTCGACAACTACTGTAGCGTCACCTTGGATACGAGTCCAAACAACTCACAGACACACAGGCCAGGGCGCTGACAGGGCGCCCTTTGAGCATCAGATCTGACAACACTGATTGGCTGAAATTATGTTTCGGCGGCATAGTGATAGCAACAGTCAGCTTGTTGGCTGCTGCTGCTCTGGCTGAGGGCTCCTTTCTACCGCCCGGACGAGAGAGGGTAATGATACACGCTGCGGCCAGGCAGGAAACATGTGACTTATCAGTAACTTTAGATATCGTAAAACTATTTTAAACAAGATTTTATTGTAGATTATACATTTTACTGATACCAATTATATAATATTTACCTTATTCATTAAAAATAAAAAAATTCTGTCCATTATTAATTATTCGCATTTCCCGAAAATACAGCCTAGCTTCAGATTTACATCTTCAGTTACTTCACGATATTTAGTCCAGTCAGCACAAAATGGTATGCATTTACTGTAAAAAGCAATCTTCTACCTAACTCAGCACTTCTCAATTTGCCTTTAATGTTTTTGTGGATTCGTGTTTACCAAAAACAATGCATTTAGTCCATTGTTTCTCCAAAATATTAATAAACGCAGCTTTAAAAATACTCCATATTTGACATTTCTCGTGTTATTGCCGCCTCTTTTGTCCGTGAGGAAACTTCTAGAAGTCGCCGCGCTCTAAAAAACATTGTCTTCCTCACTTTATCTAATAGTGATATTAAATCATATCAAACAGCTCAGATTCAGAGAGGAAGCAGCAGGGAGACAGCTGACTGGCCTGAAGCTCAGTGTGTGTGTGTGTGTGTGTGTGTGTGTGTGTGTGTGTGTGTGTGTGTGTGTGTGTGTGTGTGTGTGTGTGTGTGTGTGTGTGTGTGTGTGTGTGTGTGTGTGTCAGGTTAGTCCATCTGTTGATGTGTGTGACCCCGAGGCATTAGAGACACACAGAGGAATGAAAGAAAGAAGAAGCAGAAACAAGTGGAGGAATGAAGGGTGTGTGTGTGTGTGTGTGTGTGTGTGTGTGTGTGTGTGTGTGTGTGTGTGTGTGTGTGTGAGTGTGTGTGTGTGTGCGTGTGTGCGTGTGTGTGTTAGTCCTCAGACTGGGTGTGTGTGTGTGTGTGTGTGTGTGTGTGTGTGTGTGTGTGTTAGTCCTCAGACTGGGTGTATGTGTGTGTGTGTGTGTGTGTGTGTGTGTGTGTGTGTGTGTGTGTGTGTGTGTGTGTGTGTGTGTGTGTGTTAGTCCTCAGACTGGGTGTGTGTGTGTGTGTGTGTGTGTGTGTGTGTGTATGTGTGTGTGTGTGTGTGTGCGTGTGTGTGTGTGTTAGTCCTCAGACTGGGTGTGTGTGTGTGTGTGTGTGTGTGTGTGTGTGTGTGTGTGTGTGTGTGTGTGTGTGTGTGTGTGAGTCCTCAGACGGGGTGTGTGTGTGTGTGTGTGTGTGTGTGTGTGTGTGTCTCAGTGGATCCAGATGGAGTTAGAAGTGAACAGAACACATTAGTCCACTTGGCGTGTTTCTCTCAGATCTTACGGTGGATCACCTGAGACTGAAGACTCTGCTCAGATAAACCTTCATCATCTTCATCATCATCAGTGCTTTATTACACACCGTGTAATATTAAAGGAACGAGAGAGAACTCCCCGAGCGTCTGCAGGAATCTGTGTTTGCAGTTAAAAGGAAAATAATGAAGCAGGAAGTGTTTGGAACATCCTCTGAGACCGAGAGTTGTATTCAATCCTTTATTGGATATTTACATTATTTCTTTTATATTTTATTAGACATTTTTAATTGTTTCTTTAACTTCTTCTGTTAACATTAATATTTTTACTACATTTTTGACTTTATCTCTTTTTGTATATTTTTCTTCAGTGTATTATTTTTATATAAAAAGCTCCATTTCATTTATTTTATTCTAACCCTATTGGACATTTTACTTGTTATGTTGTTTAAATGTTTGTATTATATTTGACTTCTATCTGTTTAACGTGCTATGTTTCATTTGGATCTACATTTTAAAATATGTTTCATTTATTTGATTGTTTATAAATTGGATACTTTCACGTCTAAAACTCAATACTGGACTTTGACCTGTCACAGAATATCTTTTCAGTGTGATATTAATACTACTGAAGGATCTGCATATTTCTTACACTATTGACGTCGTAGAGGTTCCTTATTGTATGAACCCTGACGGACAGAAGTGCGTCCTGGTTTCTATTGTTCTGGTTCTGATCTGAGTTTCTTCATCGGTCCGACAGACTCTCTCATCCTCTGTCGCTTTAAGTCTATAACTCTGCTCATCATTTCTCCCCCGGGAGCTCCATGCCCTGCACGACAACAGATGGAGCCCCGAGGCCCTGGGACCACACACACACACACACACACACACACACACACACACACACACACACACACACACACACACACACACACACACACACACACACACACACACACACACACACACACACACACACACACACACACACACACACACACACACACACACACACACACACACACACACACACACACACACACACACACACACACACACACACACACACACACACACACACACACACACACACACACACACACACACACACACACACACACACACACACACACACACACACACACACACACACACACACACACACACACACACACACACACACAGGCAGGGAGAGAGCTGGCAGCATTGGGAAGAGGCAAGCTGTGGAAAAGACTGATCAACATCAGTATGAACACACACACACCCTATGGTTATGTGGATATATGAACAGCAGAGTTATAATGGAAGAATGCACACACACACACACACACACACACACACACACACACACACACACACACACACACACACACACACACACACACACACACACACACACACACACACACACACACACACACACACACACACACACACACACACACACACACACACACACACACACACACACACACACACACACACACACACACACACACACACACACACACACACACACACACACACACACACACACACACACACACACACAAGGTATAGAAAATGGAAAATCAAATCAAAGGACGGAGAGGGAGTTAGCTGTTTGCCACTATCTATTTGTTTTATTTTGTAGATCATCTGAGTTTGTGTGTGTGTGTGTGTGTGTGTGTGTGTGTGTGTGTGTGTGTGTGTGTGTGTGTGTGTGTGTGTGTGTGTGGACTTCTGTTTGGCAGTTTCGAAAATCTAGGCATTCTGGGAAATGAAGTCCAAACAATAAGTCACTGAGAGTATCTGAAGCTTTGTATCATTATTCAAGGATCCTTATTCCAAAAGAAATGGTGGGTTATTTGTCTCTATGTTGGCTTTAGATGAAATTATATTTTACAGTTTGACTTCTCCATACCAGTGATGTCCATAAATCAACAAACAAGTCTTTGTAGTCTCATATGTACCAGGTCAGTCTGTCGATTGTCCGAATGGTCATGAAATCTCTTCAATAAACCAAAGCTTTAACAACCCAAATGGGGGATATTGGAAGAAAGAAAGTGTCTCCAACGAATGCAGAGTGTTTGCTTTGTGGAGCTTCAGATGTGATTGTTGATGCTCTTGGCTCAGTTTGAGGACAGTTGGCAGAGACGATGAGCTCCAGTTAGCAGCCAGGACTCAGGCAGATGTTGACACCATGAGTTAGAGCAGCGTACGGACGGCGGTGCGTCATCGATCACGAGTCTGGCAGGAGCCCAAAAAACAGCGAGGGCCAAGTGTACAGAAGGGCACGGTGCAGAAAACCCAATTCTACCTCGATGGGAAGCATCCTGAACAAGAAGTCTTTGACTGGTAAAAACTAGGGATGCTCCGATCGCCAATTCCGGGGCCGATCGCCGGAATCAGTATCGGCCGATACCGATCGCCGATCCGATCGAGTGGGCGGGGCCTAAATGGAAGATTTAAACATCACTTTAAATCTTCCATTTAAAGTGATGTTTAAAACTCAGTTAATGCTCATTCAGTGGAGCTTCCACAAACAACAACAACTTAATTATTACATTCAAATGATGTCATTATTCAAGTTTACATTCACTTTGGATAATACCACGGGAGAAATGAGCGGAAGCGCTCTCTTTTCCTCTCTCCCTCTCTCTCTCTCCCCCTCTCTCTCCCTCTCTCTCTCTCCCCCCCTCTCTCCCTCTCTCTCTCTCCTCCCTCTCCCCCTCTCCCCCTCTCTCTCTCTCCCCCTCTCTCCCTCTCCTGACAGCCTGTCAGTATCTCATGCAGCTCACTGATCCAGTAATGAGTGACCCGACAGTGAAGAATACATATATTTATAATGACTAGTTTAGCTTGTTCCAGAGGTAGATCAAATAGCTAAGTGTGTTAGGTCTAACTCTGTGTTTCGCTCCCCGGTCCGGCGGGCGGAGCTGCAGGATTTCTGCTACACGTTGCATACCGCTATTTTACTGTCTTTTTCGGACACCTTAAAATAATGCCAGACCGGTGAAGGCATGTTTGCGAGCTTGTTTTGCCGCACACAGAGAAAAGGGTCATGTATTTTACGTCATGCGATCGGCTCTCGCGACACCGGACATCCCCCTTCCCCCCCACTCCCATTGCTCCCCGGGTGCTGTACAATAGCTGCCCACTGCTCCTCGTACTAGACTCCTGGTACTAGGATGGGTTAAAAGCAGAGGTCACTGTGTGCTGTGTGCTCTGCATGTGAGACCATTAAAGAGGGCTTCATCCCATTCTATTCTATAAGACTTTTCTGTTTTGCCGCTGCTTTTAGTTGAACTATTCACATCTCACACTGTACTGTAACTTTTATTGATGTATTAATGTTTTATTATCTTTGCTTTTTAATGTTTCTAATGTGTTTTAATGCTCTCAATGTCTTTCATTGTTGTAAAGCACTTTGAATTACCTTGTGTTGAAAAGTGCTATATAAATAAAATTGCCTTACCTCAAAATGGTGCCAAATGAAAGATAAAGAGGTCATCTATATTTAAAATTCCTCCTGGGGGGATAATGAATGTTTGTACCAAGTTACATGCCATTAAATCAAATGGTTTTCACATAAAAACACAAACTATTAGCTGGTGCTGGAGAGAAAATGATCTACGGACGATGATGACTGACAAACCAACTGGTGGAAGTTCAGAAGTTTCACATAAAAGGTCAAACCTGCCGACAGCTCTTAATGGAGACTCAGAGGATCTCTAAAGTCATTTACCTGGTGATCATGAACAGAATCCATCCAATAGTTATTTGAGATAATTCAGCCTGAACCGACCGGAAGACGAAATCCACCCTCACCAATTCACATAACACCCCAGCACCAAACATCATCATCGACGGCTTCCCCATACCATTCGCTGCCCAAGTGAAAAGCCTCGGTGTCATTCTGGACGGCTCCCTCTCATTCGCACCACACATAAAAAACATCTCCAGACTCCGCTCATCTCTGTCCCAACCCAGCACTGAAATCCTGGTCCACTCATTCGTCACATCCCGGATTGATTACTGCAATGCACTTCTGACTGGCCTTCCCATCAAGCTCCTCAATAGACTGCAAATAATCCAGAACTCTGCTTCCCGGATCATCAACTCATCCGACCACATCACCCCCATTCTCACTCAGCTACACTGGCTTCCTGTACGCTCCCGTATTGACTACAAAAACATTCCACTCACATATAAAGCTCTCCATAACCTTGCCCCCATCTACATCACCGAGCTCCTTCAGGAGTACACCCCCTCCCGCACCCTCCGCTCTTCGTCCGTAGGACTTCTCACCGTCCCAAGCTCTCGCCTCAAAACCATGGGTGCTCGAGCTTTCAGCTGCTCGGCTCCCAGACTCTGGAACTCCCTGCCACGACACATCCGACAGTCTGATTCCATAACAACATTCAAAACCCAACTCAAAACTCTCCTGTTTAAACTGGCATTTTCTTTATAATCTGTACCCTGTGTCCTTTTGTGTCCTTTTGTAGTCAATTTCCTGTTGTTTGTCTTGTCTTACCCCGGCTGATACTTCACTTCACTAAATTCACTGTTTTAATTGTTCCCTATATTGCCCCTATGCCCTGTAAGGTGTCCTTGGGTGTTATGAAAGGCGCCCCCCAAAATAAATGTATTATTATTATTATTATTATTATTATTATTATTACCTTCACCCAAAAATTGACAATTAATTTATTGCATCAACTAGGTACCTGGATTTATCACCTTAATTTTCTCCATGTTTATTTAATTTAAATTGTATAACATTTTTTAAATTTTAATTTTCATATTTATTTAATTTAATGAATTACTTTTATTTGATTTGATTTTTTCAAAAAAAATTATTCTGAAAATGGAGCAAATGTTAGGACGTCCCAATTTATACAGGTTTTTTAGATTTGTATCTTATTTTTATAAGGGTGTTATGTACTATTTTCTATCCTATTCTAGAGAGTGTGTATTTCTTCCAATGATGTAGTAAGACAAGACATTTACAGACCATTTTAAAGATCACTCCTCATTATAATGGACCTATAAATCCACTAAAAACCTTTGGAAGATGTCCAAACTTCACTTTAATTGAGTTCAAACCCAACAATGTCTGACTACTTGATAAATTGACTTCTCAGAGATCCAGTATTTTCCCCTGAGATCTTATTCTGGACCTCAGGACGTCACGCCACCTTTAGCTGCCCGAGAAGCTGCCTTTTAAAGCAGCTAATATCCCAGTAAAGGTCAGGGAGCTTTGAGTGAAAGTGAATGTGTAACGTGATGGATGAGTGTTGACGGGGAGGAGGAGTCTGACATGTTCAATATGGAGCCCCAATTATCACATTAGCTTGTTTTGGGCGTGGAGAGGGAAAAGGGAAGCGACTAATTGATTCTGGCAGAACAGAAGTGTAAAACACAAACAATTATGGAGGAAGAAGGAGGATGATGGGGAGATTCAAACGGCTCTGACACGATTCATTACCCGATGAAACAGCAAAACATGGATGCAACAAATGCAAAACATGGATGCAACAAATGCAAAACATGGATGTAACAAACCGTCCAATCACAACTGCTGCTGAGAGCTTTAACAGCTTGAGAACTAGGAGAAGAGAAGGAGAAATGGTCCAAATGTTGCACAAAATACAATAAACTCTAATAGGAGCAGATAAAAGATCCTCCAACCGTCCCAAAGTTAGGCTTCTGTCCTACACAAGTTAAAGATAGCTCTTTCTTTTGCCTGAGGTACTTTTCAACAACTTTTTTTAGAAACTCAGAAGCTCCAGTTTGAATACAGGAACAAGAGGTTTTCAATACTTGTCCCCAAAAATACTTTTAATAAGAGAGTCTCATTGCGCCAGGAGTTCCGGGTACTGAACTCGTCAGAAACAACCTTAAAAACTACCACAATATGCATACAATATCAATTAATGCTAAAGATAAACAGAATTATTGTAGTATATAAGTGCGAGAGATCGGAAATACCTGTAATGTTATCGATTGTTGTCGTTCCCAATGCTTTCAGTTATTCAAATAACAGATACTACTTCCTGTGATTATATAATTAAAATATCTTTCAAACTTCTTTCAATGCAGTTCTTCTGGACTTCCACTGATTCAAAGTCCAGTAGAACCCCCAATGTTTACGTTCTTTATCCTTCTTGCTGTTACTGCTGTTCAAATGCCATTGAAAACCTGAAAAAACTGTTATTTGGAAAATACTAAAGCTGTTTCAGATACAACCAACCAACCAACCAACCAACCAACCAACTAACCAACTAGCCAACCAACTAACCAACCAACCAACCAGCCAACCAACTAACCAACCAACCAACCAACCAACCAACCAACCAACCAACCAACCAACCAACCAACCAACCAACCAACCAACCAACCAACCAACCAACCAACCAACCAACCAACCAACCAACCAACCAACTAACCAACTAACCAACCAACTAACCAACCAACCAACCAACCAACCAACCAACCAACTAACCAACTAACCAACCAACTAACCAACTAACCAACCAACCAACTAACCAACCAACTAAATAACCAACCAACCAACCAACCAACTAACCAACCAACCAACTAACCAACTAACCAACCAACCAACTAACCAACTAACCAGCCAACCAACTAACCAACCAACCAACCAACCAACAACTAACCCACTAACCAACCAACTAACCAACCAACTAACCAACCAACCAACCAACCAACCAACCAACCAACTAACTAACTGGATAGATATAGACTTGCCTCCATAAACATTCATCTGTTCTTACAATTTAGTTATCTATAAATCATATTCCATTTATGTAGACTTTTCTTGCACCATTTCTATTTTATTTGTATTTACTTGCACATTTTAAAACATTCTCTTGCACTATTTGTATTGGTTTTATCTGTTGTATGTCCTATATATATATATATATATATATATATATATATATTCATGTTGGAGGAGCCTGTGACTTCTGTTTTCCATTGACATATCTACACTGTAGATAATGTGCACATGACAGTAAAGCCTTGAATCTTAAATCAGAATCTTTTGTAATCCCAAAAAGAAAAATAGTTTTCAACGGAATACTTGTTTTTAACTAACAAACCAACTAACCAACTCAACAACGTTTAGTGCTTTCAATCCACACTAAGTTCAGTCCCTTCAAAAGCACCAACACCAGATGTTACTATCATACAAATCCATTTCAAAAGCTGAAGAAAATACAATATTTGAATATTGTTTCGGTCTTGTTGTTTCAGTAGAAGCGAGACCAAGCAGAGCAGCGAGAAGTGACACAATTGGCGCTGACTTTCCTCATCACATCCTACAGAATCCCTTTGCATCAAACTAAGAAGCTCCCACAAGCCCCGGAACACAGGAACTAACGGAGGTTCAATTCCCAGAGCTGATCACGCCGTACCCTCCCAGACACACAGGAAGAAAAGACTCAGGTCAAAGAGTCTTCCTCGCCTGATTACTCTTCCTCATCGCATTGAATTTGAATTTAAAACAACTGCAACTGCTTTGCACACTTCCATTATGTATAAAGTATCCTATGTTTCCTTTGTAGTAGCAGTTTGGTCTTTCAAAGTGTAAAGCATTATGTAAATAGTGAATGTCAAAAGGTATCCCAACTGTAGCTGTGAACATGACAGGATGTGTGATTACCTAGAAGAGCATCAGGACTGTTTGAGGCATATGATAGCTGTGTGATTAACATGATGATTCAGCCTCTATGGAGAGAGACATATGACAAGCATGCTCATTTCTGACGTGGAGCTAATCTGAAGTAAACATTGAAGACTGCTTTCTATTCCTCCATCTTGTGACTGTGTAACTCCCTCTCTTGGATATCAGCATGTGAAGGACACTGTTCAGGAACTAGTTGATGCTCTGTATGTGATGACTGCTTCCATTCTGGAGAGGATCAGAAATACATGGATCCTGAGGTTGAAGCTCAAGCCGGGGACCAGTGATGTTTTTCTAACACTGACAGGAAGTGACATATCCCAAGAACAAGAACCAGATAGCGTCAATGGAAATAAGGAAACAGCCTTACCTAGCTTTGGCAGGGAGTACTGAACTTTGAAGTAGTCCTGGTAGAATCCCAGAAGCCTCTTGGTGATGTGCAGAGCGTAGTCGCCGGAGCCGCTGGAAATGGCATCGGGTCGAGCGTAGAGACGGATCTAAAGAACAACAAGACAGGAATGGAAAAAGTCAAATTTAAAATGGCTTCCAATCCTTCCAATAATCCACTGTTGGGCGGGGTTGACAAAACGCACATTTAAAAACAGAAAGGAACCGCCGGTCTCAAGTCAAAAACGGTATGGATGTTGACTTTTAAATGGACTCTTCAATAACAAAACGTAATTGATAGATAGATGTCATGAAGACATGGTGTGTATTTGAATGTCCAAGTGTTTGTAAGACATGAAAAATAATTAATTGTAGAATTTTTAATACATTTATCTGTATTGAATATATTCTAGCTTTCGACAAAGCTGAAACAGTAAAAGCATGCATTCTTGTCAAAGCAATTGTATATTATTTTTCTAAGTGTTGATTGTTTTGAAGCTCTCGATGCAGTCCTTATTGACCCAAACTGTCCGGATGCATTGATGGAAACTTTGTTGTCAGATATTTTATGGTCCTGCCACATTTTAGTAAAGCACATTAAACTCCAGGTATTCTGTCCTACTCATAGCTAACGCCATTGGCTCGTCCATGATTATCCAGTGGTCTTATGTAGCCCAGGATGAGAGGGGCTTATATTTCCTTTTCTCCATAAATCTGGACCCAGCTCTCCTCCTTTGTCCTTTCGGTTTATCTGTATTTAGCCGTTGTTACGACCGCTATTCTGGCCAGCTTTAAGACAAGATAAGATGGAACTTTATGTATCCCCTTGGGGAGATTCAGGCGTTTATAGCAGCAACAGGGTCAGAGTTAAACAACAGGATTCACACAAGGTGTTTTTTAAATAAATTGATAAAGTAACTGTTGAAACACGATATCACAGTAGAACGTTGAGCATTTTAATGACCTTGTGCAGATGTGAATGAAGGTTAAGGTCTTGTAAAAACAGTGCAGGATTTACAGTATGTAGTGCTGTTAGTTTCTCCCTGGTGTAAACAAGGCAGCCATGGTGTTGCTGCAACACAACCTCTCTCTACAAGAACGTTTAGAGAGGGCACAGCTTAATAAACTACTAATGCCCCTTTCACACCAAGGCTTTTCCCGTTCAAGCTCCATGCAAGAGCTTTTCTGGTTCGGAACCGGTTCTTCGGTTCAGCTCCCGCTCTGTTCACACCGCTCAGAGCCCGACTGGTGCTGCGTCAATCGTTGCGTCATGAAGTAACCGTTTGCGTGCCTGCTTCATAAAGCCAAACCGCGCGGAAACCCCTCACATCGACAACAACAACAATGGCCGATTGTATTGAAGCGCTACTCGTTTTGGTTTTGCTCTGTCGAAACGAAATGGAAAAAATGGGACGACTTTACTATCAACTTTACAGTCGTTACATTCAAGACTTCTTTACAATCATCATCCACTTCAACGACGATTCCGTAGGAGAAAGAAGGTAAATATACATCCTATTCGATGGCGTTAGAGCTAGCTGTTGTTAGCCTCTGCATGCGCCAAGCTCAAAATACCCAGCTTTGCAGCATTAATTACTATGGTATAACATTAAAACTGATGCCCCTGCCCCCGCCTCCGACGTAAGCGTGATGTATGCGGTTCTTGCTTTCTAGACCGACAGCTTTTTGGTGCTTGAAACAAACCGGATTCCGGAGCTTAGAGGCGGCTCCGCTGCGGTGTGAACAGGAAAAACCGGTGCTTTTCAAGCTCCAGCTCCGAACCGGCCCTGGAACCTCGTTGGTGTGAAAGGAGTAAAATATAATTTACTTCTAGAAAAACAACAAGTAAGATCGAATAAGAACGCTAAAAGTTGTACAAATATAGCAGGAGCAACTGCAACAGGCTGCATGCACGGTTGGTGTGAAACAACCATTTAGCCAAACACATATTTAGATATAATCCTGTTTTCTTTATAGACGTATCCATCAATTATTAAGATTCGTTATGGCTCCAACAAATAGATATAGGCTCTAACGGCAGATTCAGAGAGAGGAAATTGAGTTAGTGAACGCTGAACTCTGCGGGAATGGAATTAAGCCAAGGTTTTACACAAGGGGGAAATTACATTTGGCAGAGTTTACAATCAAATCTTCACACAGACGAAGAGAGCAGTGTGTTAGGACTCAGGAAATAACACAATCAGCTCGAGTTTAAGTTCAAATCTGCTGAGAGGCTGGGATTCAATTTGAAGGGTTGTGTTTTCTTTCTGTCCAAATGTTCAGAGAGTTAAAGAAATGGAGGCAGCCGTGTTATGCGGGTCGAGCCTTCAGAGGGAAGAAGTGGATCATGTTCAGCTCTCGGGACAAAACAATGGAGAGAGGTTGAGTTTTAGTTCAAACCTACAGGAAGAAAAGGATTTAGACACAGAGGGGGAAACAGAGGGGATGAGAGGTTCTGCTTAAGGTGGATTCCAATATTTCTGACATCCAGTCAAATAGATGTGATGAAACCTTCGCTCATAGCACTTCACTGCAGTCTGGCCTCATAAAAATGACTCTCCACATCAACATGTCCCCTCTTCTTCATGTCTCTTCTACATCAACATGTGTCCCCTCTTCTTCATGTCTCTTCTACATCAACATGTGTCCCCTCTTCTTCATGTCTCTTCTACATCAACATGTGTCCCCTCTTCTTCATGTCTCTTCTACATCAACATGTGTCCCCTCTTCTTTATGTCTCTTCTACATCAACATGTGTCCCCTCTTCTTTATGTCTCTTCTACATCAACATGTGTCCCCTCTTCTTCATGTCTCTTCTACATCAACATGTGTCCCCTCTTCTTAATGTCTCTTCTACATCAACATGTGTCCCCTCTTCTTCATGTCTCTTCTACATCAACATGTGTCCCCTCTTCTTCATGTCTCTTCTACATCAACATGTGTCCCCTCTTCTTCATGTCTCTTCTACATCAACATGTGTCCCCTCTTCTTCATGTCTCTTCTACATCAACATGTGTCCCCTCTTCTTCATGTCTCTTCTACATCAACATGTGTCCCCTCTTCTTCATGTCTCTTCTACATCAACATGTGTCCCCTCTTCTTCACGTCTCTTCTACATCAACATGTGTCCCCTCTTCTTCATGTCTCTTCTACATCAACATGTGTCCCCTCTTCTCCATGTCTCTTCTACATCAACATGTGTCCCCTCTTGTTCATGTCTCTTCTACATCAACATGTGTCCCCTCTTCTTCATGTCTGTTCTACATCAACATGTGTCCCCTCTTCTTCACGTCTCTTCTACATCAACATGTGTCCCCTCTTCTTCATGTCTCTTCTACATCAACATGTGTCCCCTCTTCTTCATGTCTCTTCTACATCAACATGTGTCCCCTCTTCTTCACGTCTCTTCTACATCAACATGTGTCCCCTCTTCTTCATGTCTCTTCTACATCAACATGTGTCCCCTCTTCTTCATGTCTCTTCTACATCAACATGTGTCCCCTCTTCTTCATGTCTCTTCTACATCAACATGTGTCCCTTCTTCTTCATGTCTCTTCTACATCAACATGTGTCCCCTCTTCTTCATGTCTCTTCTACATCAACATGTGTCCCCTCTTCTTCATGTCTCTTCTACATCAACATGTGTCCCCTCTTCTTCATGTCTCCTCTCCATCAACATGTGTCCCCTCTTCTTCATGTCTCTTCTACATCAACATGTGTCCCCTCTTCTTCATGTCTCTTCTACATCAACATGTGTCCCCTCTTCTTCATGTCTCTTCTACATCAACATGTGTCCCTTCTTCTTCATGTCTCTTCTACATCAACATGTGTCCCCTCTTCTTCATGTCTCTTCTACATCAACATGTGTCCCCTCTTCTTCATGTCTCCTCTACATCAACATGTTTCCCCTCTTCTTCATGTCTCTTCTTCATCAACATGTGTCCCCTCTGTGGAAAGAGACTCTGAAAGTTTCAGGAACAGAGATTCTCTCTCTTTTTGATCCATTTCTATAAAAACCTGTCTGAAAATGAGCTGATCAGATTTTGGCCACTTGATGATGTCATAACGATGTTATGTCTTGTGTAACCATTAGCCAATCAGCAACCAAGGTAACCCCCCCCCCCCTTATCACCTGAATCTCCTCTAGAGCACCATTGAGTTCTTTGTAACCAAATGTCTCTCAGAGGGGCGTGGGGAGGGGCTCCTTATTTTCATCTAAACTAACAGACAGAGAATCAGCACTTTGGAAACAGGGCTGAAACAGAGGGGATTATGGGTAATGCTGCAATGATCTTGTTTGGTGTTCCAGCCAATCAGAGACATGTTTGTATAAATCTGAGACCTGTAATATATTGATGAAAAACAGTATAATAGGAGACCTTTAACTTTTACTTATCATGATTTACGTCCGGTATTTAAATAACACAGCAAACAACTTTATTTTAAAATGGAGCATGTGTTTCTGCTTCTCAACACATGACATGTTCAGGACGGTGTGTGATTGCATCATGAGGCGAGGTAATAATTTCCATGTGGTTAATTGCAAAATGACATTTGCCATATTGAAATGTCACATGTTGTGTAGCCTCATGTTAATAAGGTCTCTTTCAAATCTAGTTATTGTGCTTTAAACAAAGAGAAAAGCTCAATTTTAACAGTTATTTAACCTTAAATGTAGTACAGTAAAATACAGTATACGTAACAGCTGATCTGTCAAACATCGGTCAATAATCAATAGTGACATGTCACATGACTGCACTGACCTCGATGGTGACCTCATTGGAAGACCCACATCCTGTCAGTGTGTGTGTGAGATGTGTTGATCAGTATTTCATAGTGAAACACTGCTCCTATCCAACAGACCGTGAGTTACAACTGTTAAAGCCCCTGTCACACTGTCCCGAAATGTACACCCGATGGACACACGATAAAGGAAATGTTCAAATTCGGCTGTGATCGTAGCAACACCGGGCCATTCGTGAGGGCATCTAAGCCATCGTATGACCGCCGGTGGAGTTTCTCAGGCTCCGGCAGCAACTTCGTGAGCGGCAACTTCGTAAGGCACTCGTGAGGGCATCTTGTCAAGTCGTGTCATCTTCGTGTTATCATCGGTGCATTCGCCCTCACTCTGATCGGGGCGAATGCCCGATGGCACCGATGATAACAAGATGCCCTCACGATGGCCTTACGAAGGGCAAAATTGACACACGAATTCAACACGAAAATGAACCTTCGCAAGGTCCTTCGGCAATTTTTTGGCATGCCAAAGATTTTGCCACCGCTCACGAAGTTGCTGCCGGAGCCTGAGAAACTCCACCGGCGGTCATACGAAGGCTTAAGATGCCCTCACGAATGGCCCGATGTTGCTACGATCAGAGCCGAATTTGAACATTTCCTTTATCGTGGGTCCATCTGTTTTTTTTATTGCACAACAAAATCATGTAAACATATTATGTAAATAACCCAATTTGTGTTCTGTGAAACTAAAAAGGATATAATATATTATTTTGAAGGCGAGTTGACAGGAAGTTGTTGTTGCTATGGAAACAACATGACGGAGAAAACGTAATATCTTCTACATATAAAGACGGAGAAAGTAAAGAACAAAGTCTGAAGATATCAGTACAGTATCATAGTACTGTAACATAATTGTTTGTGTTACTTTCGTTGCAGTTGTATGTCTTAAATGTAATGTAAATGTTGCCTTCGTGTGTGGTTCGGGGCCATCTTCGTGCGAAATTCACAATTCCATATTCGTGTGTCCATCGGGTGTCAATTTCGGGACAGTGTGACAGGGGCTTAAAGGTTAATAGACACATCACTCAGAAATAACTCAACTAGGCTAGAAAAAACTACAGGATATTTCCCATTAAAACGCACACAAAATAACTTCACACAAGCAAGAGTCTTTAAAAATGTCGTTCTTGGTTAGAAGTTCTGCATGTGTGAAGTCATGAACAAAAGTATTGGACAAATGAAAATGTTGACTTGATAATTCATCATGTTAGATATGAAGTCCGAGCACCACTTATTAGTTATTACAGTTCATCCTAAGGGGAGCGTGAGCGTCTTTACTAAATGTAATGACAATCAACGCAATAAATATCAAGACATTTCACTCAAAACCACAAATGTCAACCTCCTTGTGCAGCTGAAGTTAAAGTCTTAGTATCTCTGAAGGTAGTATGATTTATCCTCAGGGGAACATGAATGTTGATACCAAATTTCAAGCCAATATACTCGATAATTATTGAGATTTTTGGACCAATTGAGAGACGTTCTCATCCCAGGGGCAAAAGATAAATGGAGCTTTAAACATGAAAAAGTTGGTTGTAAAGTAAGCTCTGTTTGTGAAGAACAGATTAAGGCATTAAACCTGCAGAAAATACAAAAGATCATTTCATGTGAAATCTCAGCCTCTCTGAATTCAAAAACCTTTTACTCGATATTTTTAACTGGCTCTGATAGCAATTTATTTGCGACTGCGGTTTCACTCAGCTGTCAGAAAGCGTTTCACTTCAGCGACTCCAAACTGTTTCTATAGCCCGACTCTTTCAGGCCGACAGACACAAAGATATCTGCTCCATCTCAGGACATTTTCTCCAATAAGAAAACGGCTTCTCAGCTAAAAGCAATTTGGAGAGTAAATGGGCTTTCTGACGCAACAGAGATAAAGTGAAGTCAGCTGTTCAACGTGTGTTTCACCTGAACGTGGAACGCATCGATTCATTATTCTGCAGGAAAGTAAGCGGGATCAATCAGTCTTATCAGCAGAGAGGGCAAAAGTACACACATCCTGTACTCAAGTAGAAGTACAGATACTCGTGTTTAAAAATACTCTGGTGAAAGTAGAAGTACTGACTAAACTTCTTTACTCAAGTCAAAGTAAAGAGGCTTTGAAGTGTACTTCAGTAAAAAGTACCCATAACTAGCAGCTGTTTTAAAGAGTACCTGACCTCCCTTTATATTAATAGAACAATAATGTCATTGTTAGCTAATGAATGTTTCCATGCTGAACAACGGCAACATGACAACGTTTCCATTGGTCCCTCTTCTTTAGAGAAGACCAGGAAATGATGGATACACGGATCGTGTTCAAATCAATAGGCACGCAATGACTCTAAAGAATAATGATCACGCCACCAAACACACATTCAGACTAAAGGAACCAGCTGTTTGGGAAATGAGAGAAGTAGAAAGTACAGGTATTTGGGTTCAACATGTAAGAAGTAGAAAGTACAGGTATTTGGGTTCAACATGTAAGAAGTAGAAAGTACAGGTATTTGGGTTCAACATGTAAGAAGTAGAAAGTACAGGTATTTGGGTTCAACGTGTCATGACCGAAAGAACGAGATCGCGGATACAAGCGGCCGAGATGGGTTTTCTCCGCAGGGTGGCTGGTGTCTCCCTTAGGGATAAGGTGAGAAGTTCGGTCATCAGGGAGGGACTCGGAGTTGAGCCGCTCCTCCTTCGCGTCGAAAGAAGCCAGTTGAGGTGGTTCGGGCACCTAGTTAGGATGCCACCTGGGCGCCTCCCTAGGGAGGTGTTCCAGGCACGTCCAGCTGGGAAGAGACCAAGGGGTAGACCTAGGACCAGGTGGAGGGATTATATCTCTTCGCTGGCCTGGGAGCGCCTTGGGACCCCCCAGTCAGAGCTGGTTGATGTCGCCAGGGAAAAGGAAGTTTGGGGCTCTCTGCTGGAACTGCTACCCCCGCGACCCGACCACGGATAAGCGGAAGAAGATGGATGGATGGATGGATGTAAGAAGTAGAAAGTACAGGTATTTGAGTTCAACATGTGAGAAGTAGAAAGTACAGGTATTTGGGTTCAACATGTAAGAAGTAGAAAGTACAGGTATTTGAGTTCAACATGTGAGAAGTAGAAAGTACAGGTATTTGAGTTCAACATGTAAGAAGTAGAAAGTACAGGTATTTGAGTTCAACATGTGAGAAGTAGAAAGTACAGGTATTTGTGTTCAACATGTGAGAAGTAGAAAGTACAGGTATTTGAGTTCAAAATGTAAGAAGTAGAAAGTACAGGTATTTGAGTTCAACATGTGAGAAGTAGAAAGTACAGGTATTTGAGTTCAACATGTAAGAAGTAGAAAGTACAGGTATTTGAGTTCAAAATGTAAGAAGTAGAAAGTACAGGTATTTGTGTTCAACATGTGAGAAGTAGAAAGTACAGGTATTTGAGTTCAACATGTAAGAAGTAGAAAGTACAGGTATTTGAGTTCAACATGTAAGAAGTAGAAAGTACAGGTATTTGTGTTCAACATGTGAGAAGTAGAAAGTACAGGTATTTGAGTTCAACATGTAAGAAGTAGAAAGTACAGGTATTTGAGTTCAAAATGTAAGAAGTAGAAAGTACAGGTATTTGAGTTCAACATGTGAGAAGTAGAAAGTACAGGTATTTGAGTTCAACATGTAAGAAGTAGAAAGTACAGGTATTTGAGTTCAACATGTAAGAAGTAGAAAGTACAGGTATTTGAGTTCAACATGTGAGAAGTAGAAAGTACAGGTATTTGTGTTCAAAATGTAAGAAGTCAAAGTAAAAAGTCGTCAGTAAAATAAGTCGTGGAGTAAAGTACTGATACCAGAAACATGTACTTAAGTACAGTAACGAAGTATTTGTACTCCACTACTTCCCACCTCTGGTCATAAATACTGAGAGTCCAATATAATCTGGATTCATTCACCGACTGCAGTGAAATGTAGTTGCGCCAAAGCCCAACATTAGCTTTTCACTTCAGAAATCATAAAGTGGTGTTAGTATGTGGAGATTATCCTGCTGAACTAAACGTGTCAGTTTCCTAAATGTTAGTTTGAGAGAGAGATTATTTTCTACTTCAATCCAAAATCACATGGATCCCATTGTAGCGGGGCGATGGTGCCTTCAGGGACCAACACAGAAATAAGTGATAAGTGGACCACTGTATAAATGCAGTCCATTTACAAATGACAAAATATACACACAGATTGTGAGCTTCCACGCCCTCTGTAACCCTGACGATCAGCTGTAACTCTGCTGACATTATTCTCTCCTCCTGTCTGTGTGAGAGACGCAGCACTTAATCAGTGTCACCCATCAATCGCACTCTCTCTCACTCGCACACACACACACACACACACACACACACTAACATAGCTGATGTCAGTGATACGCATATATATATCATCTGCAGTAAGTGAAAAAACAACATGTGTGTGTTGGATGGCTTTCTGTCAGGGTGAGAGAAACCACTTCACTGTCAGCTGAAGGACGACAGAGACACACACACACACACACACACACAGATACACAAAGATAAAGCACACACTCACGACTCATATCATCTTTCACATAAAGATGGAAGCGAGTACACACACACACACACATACACACATATACACAAAGATAAAATAGTCATATTTTTCATATAAAGACGGAAGCTATAGTAGACACCTGCACACACGCACGCACACACACACACACACACACACACACACACACACACACACACACACACACACACACACACACACACACACACACACACACACACACACACACACACACACACACACACACACACACACACACACACACACACACACACACACACACACACACACACACACACACACACACACACACACACACACACACACACACACACACACACACACACACAAACACACGCAAAAGATAAATTACATATTCACAACTCATATAATCTTTTACACAAAAACAGATGTGCGTGGATGCATGCAAACACACATACACACACACACAAGTACACACACAGACACACACACACACACAAGTACACACACACACACACACACACACACACACACACACACACACACACACACACATTATTGTCTCTGTAATGTCACTCTGCTATCTCTCTCTTGGTTTCACTTCCACTTTAATAAATTCTGTTTTCACTCAGCTGCAAAAACACATTGGTGTGTGTGTGTGTGTGTGTGTGTGTGTGTGTGTGTGTGTGTGTGTGTGTGTGTGTGTGTGTGTGTGTGTGTGTGTGTGTGTCATCAATACGCTGTAAATCATGTTCAGTGTGTATCAGTGTGTGTATCAGTGTGTGTATCAGTGTGTATCAGTGTGTGTATCAGTGTGTATCAGTGTGTGTATCAGTGTGTGTATCAGTGTGTATGCATCACATAAAGCTCCAGTTAAACTGCACACACACACACAAAGGAAAACAAAGTGTCACACTGCGTTGAACATAAAGCAGAATTTACAGGTGAAATGATTTGATACAAAGTCAACAGAACATTGTCAGTCAGTTTCAGACTGAAATATCTCAACAACTATTGCATGGATGTCTATGAAATGTTGTGTTTGACGTTTATGGGTCCATGAGGATCAACCCCAGTGAATTCGGTGATCGTTCCTCTAGCGCCACCATGAGGTTGAATGTTGTGGTTTTGAGTGAAATGTCTTCAGTTTGTTTCGGGAGATTTTTTAGGCAGATCCCGACCATAATATCTCAACAACTATTTAATGGAAGACATTCATTAGGATTAACCCCACAGCATTTGGTGATCCTCTTACTTTTCTTCTAGCGCCACCATGAGGTCAAATGTGTGGTTTTCATTCAAATGTTACAACATCTATTTCCGTTCCGGCGCTGTTTTGTCAGCTCTGGATTCAAGATTATCTCCACAAATATTGCATGGATGTCTATGAAAAGACAAGCAGACATTCATGGTTTCATGAGGACGAACTCCACTAAACCTGGTAATACTCTGACTTTTCCTCTAGCTCCACCATTAGGTTGAAATCTGTGTTTTGAGATCAATGCTTCTCCGGCTATTTCGCCCACAATTTTATGAGCAAAAAGAGTCAAAGATAAAATTGCAATAAAAGGACAAAGAAGTCTGAGCCAATCTCATGCATACTGCGTGCAACAGTATGTACTAAAAGCAGAAAGTAACATTCAGTGTGATTTGTCGCACTGTCTCAGTCTTGTTAATTAGTAAAGAGTGATGTGGGGTTTCTAATTTAAATCTGGCACCAACTGTCACTTTTACAAAATTAATTGGCAAACATCACCAGCTGTGGATGGTATGAGCTGGAGGTAATTAACATGTATTCTGTGAGGCTGAAATGAAACTTTTGGAGGCTGTCTAGATCTGAGGGAAACATCAGTCTTGACAACACAGTACAAACATGAATATAGTCTCTCTCATCACATCCAAATCAGGGGAATCTCACAGTTTAACATTTCAGTAGAAACTCTTGTCACGTAAATTTAATCGTTAAATCATTCAGGTGTTAGCTCCATATTCTATATTACCAATACAAACTGCAAGTTTACATTAAAAGATCTAAATCCTTCTTCTACCACTGTTTATATTACAACCTGTTAAGCCCCAAAGCCCCCCTCGGCGGGGTCACGACACTGTCTCAGGGCATCTTAATATTTAAGAACCTATTAATGTGTTATACCAGATTAACGGGAATAATCTCAGCTAACTGACGATGCAAACCATTTTTACCAAAACGAAACACAAGTCTCATAAGAAGCATCTAATTGACCCCTGAGCGAAAAATGCTAACGCACTTTGGCACAGAACTCAAGATAAAAGATACCCTTATTACTTATCGTAGCTGCACATACAAGATATCCGATTAAAGCTGAGGTTCCACAGATTATTTAGGTATATATATCATCACTGAGTGATCCAAACTCGCGACAGGGGAAGCAAACACAGACATCACAACAGTACCTTTACGTAGCTTTTACGGGAGATCGTCTCACCGTAGCTGTCAATCTGATCAAAAGACGTGTTCAATGGCATTAAAACGAGAAGAAACGCGGCTGAATCGGTTAATCCATAAATTGATAATGTTTCTGTGGAATAATTTTTTTTGATTTATAATCCATAATTCCATTTGTATGTAAAAATCGGAGAATAAAAGTTAGCTACTAATGGTAGCCACCAGAGTTATGCAGCTTCCGGTTTGGGCTATGCGTCAGTCTCACACACACACATGACCAAATAAGGAGTATGTGGGAGTTCCCCTCGATTCTATTGGCTCTGACGGTTAGAAAGAGATGTCAATCAGCAAAATCGAGCAAGGGGGGCCAGAAATAGGTCAAATCCACCCAAATGACCCCAGAAGTGTTTTTGTTTGGTTAAATCTCTCTAAAAAGGTCAAATTTCACTTGTTTTGCATCAATCTTGATACAGGGTACTTATTATATGTTGTAGTTTGGATTCCTAAAGCTTTTAGTCTACCATCCCATCATTCAAGGGTGGTTTTCACTATAAGTAATTTTTTTTTTTTGGACGGACACTATCATTTACATTTTTTTATTGTGTTCAATCTGAATTTACTTTAAAATAAAAACATCTATATTGATTCTGACACTTCTACATCCAACTCACAGGTGTAACCTTGCTTTGAGAAAAAAGATTATTAATTTAACCCTTTTAGAAGGGAAGATATGGTCATTTGTTCTGGGAATGTCATTTTCGAGCCTGAGACCTGAAAAACAGGCTCAGGGCTTAACAAGAGACATGCATAATACATACATTGTTACACAACCACTAACACTACACTTCTTCACCATCCTGTTCCTCCTCTCAGTTTTCCCAGCAGGACTGATTTTTCAATAAGAATTCTAACTTTTAAAGCTCTTCTCATTCTCCTCCCTCCACCTGAACTCATCTCAGAGCTCGGCAGCCGTAGAGTGAATATCTGCTCAGAGAGTAGAGGCTTTATTCAAATCGTAGCTTCTTTCAGCGGACTGTCAAGCGGCCGCTGAATTGAGAATCTTCTCCTGAGGATTCCTCAGTCATGTTTCCCAGGCGAGGAGAAACCAGATGCATTACATTTTGCTTCGGGGAGTTGGTGTGACGTACACTTCAAAGTACCATCATATGTACATTCAATATGCCTCCCAGGGCTGAAATATGCTGCTTCAGTCAAACCACGGCACGGTGGCTCAGTGATAGTTCTGCAGGAAGGTCCGGGGTTTAAACCTGAACCGCCAAGTGTCGACTAAAAAACAGCTGGAGCGGAAACTTTTAATTGGCCCTAGGTGAAAGGTTGTTGGTCATGTTTCATCGCTCTGGTGATACGTTTAGGGTGTTTCCTGACTCTCACCCAATGCATTCTGGGCTCTGTTTGGCATGTTATCATAAGGATGGATGAAGGAGTCTTTAAATCAAGATATGGCAAATATTCTTCGTCAAGTGTTTTGCACAAATCACAGAAATGTCACCATTAATTTTCCTATAAAGCCATATCTTGGAGAACATATGCAATTCAATATTCAAGAGAAAAGAGTTCAAATACTAGCTGGCAACAGAAAGAGAGGAAACACAGAATGAAGTGATGCTAACATGCTGATGTTTAGCTGATATTGTCCTCAGTTTGGCTGTATATTGGTTACAAACCAAAGTGGTGCTCAATTGAAACTTTGACCCAATGATGGCACAAGATGACAAGTCTGATAATCACCATTTTCTATAACTCATCCCGAGGTAACCATCAATGGCTTTACCAAAGTTGATGGCAATCTATCGAGCAGTTATTGAGATATTTCAATCAAAACACATAAAACTGCCTGATGGTGGCACTTTAAACAGTCAGACGATCAGCGAAGTCTAGTATTCGTCCTCTGGGGACCATGAATGTGTACACTAGACTCCATGTCAGTCGGTCCTATGGATACTATCCAATAGATACTGATACTATTTCAGTCAAAGCAATACATTGCTGCTTATTGGTGGCAATAGAAGAAAGTCACAGAATTACCAAAGTCACTAGGATTCCTCCTCTTGGGAACACGAATGTATGTACCAATCTTCATGTCAACATGTTAAATTATTTTAAAGATATGTCAATCAAGACAAAAAACAACACCTGGGTTATTCTACAGAAAAGGTGGAATCTGGGTGATACAAATCTGCTGAAATATATTCCTTCTAAAAACATCTAAAACCTGTTAAATAGCAATAACTAACTCTTAACTTGATGAATCCACAACAAGTAGAGCTTAAAGTATTTGTATTATTTTTATTATTTTTATACTTTATACAAAGCTTATTTGTATAGGAATGTCACTGGTGTTACATGTTACCAGGAAGAAGAATAACACCAGTGATAATTTGGAGAAAACACTACCATTTTAACAAAATGGCTGCCATGTGTCAGACCACATATGGCTTCAGTCAATATTAAAATCGTTTAACTCTTCAATACATGTTCCCATTCAAATGTTCACCCCTAGGGCTATGCAATGAGTAACACTAATGACAGACTTGAAAGACGCATGTAAAATTTGAAGATAAAATGACACCTTTAACAAACAAAGTAAGAAGTATCTGACTTTCCTCATGTCTTTGTCCACTGTCTCAAATGATCTCTTGTTACAGGAGGTACTTCAGAGACAGTACATTATTTCAAAATAAAAGCGTTTTGTGTAGCAGTAACGGCCCGTCCACACTACAGCTTCAAAAAAAGCTTGGAGCTGGGCGTGTGGGAAGCTCGACCAAAAACCAATCACATGAATCTCCCGCCCCTGACACACAAGCAGCGGTTTGATTGGCTAGAGCTTGTACTGGCATATGATTTGATTGGCTGACGCTTCCACCGAAAGCTTCAGAAGCTTCAAAAGTTGAACATTGCTCAACTTTTGCAGCCTGAAACGCCAGGAAAGCTCCGCTCTGCTTCCCACAATGCAGTTCGGCGAAAAGTGACGTCACCCCATTCAAAGTGAATGGGCAGAAGCTTTGGAAACTGTTTTTGAAGCTGTCGAAGCTGTAGTGTGGACGGGCCGTAACACTAATGACGTAATTTTGGGTGACTGACATTTATTTGATATTATTAATAATAATTTGCGGTTTTTTTCACCATTTCAGTGTTATATTTAATGCTTGTAATGTTATGTGAATATAAATTAGATTTATTTACTCCACTTCCATGTATGATCAAAGTGACAAGGCAGTTCCTTGAACTTGGCATTTTAAATAAATTGCAATTTACGTATAAAACCATTTTTTATTTATTTTTTATTTCGTACCATTGCAAAGACAATCTCTATTTATACAACATATATAATGAATGTGAATATTAGGTCAACGTCATGTATTTTGGTGTCTGCAAAAGTAAGTGACAGCACTTCCACCTTTTCTGTAGAATGACCCACCTCATAGTGGCAATAGAAGAAAGGCAGATGATTACCAAAGTCAGTCGTATTCATTTTCTGGAGACCACAAACGTCTGTATAAATGTGTCAATCCATCCAATAGATACTATACTAACCAATTAAGTCTGGAAGAAAGTGCCCTAATACTGGTGTGTAAATGAAATAATTTGACTTACATTATGTCAGAGCAACAACAGGGTCTCTTTTTAAAGGAATAGCATTTGCTGTCACTAAGTCCAGATCCTACTTTGCCATTTTGAATTAAACTAATGTTATTGAAACATGTCCTCTCTGTGACATCCTTTCAGGGAGGAGAGCACATCATGCCCTCCAAAGTGCAGCAGAGCTTTTAATGTGAAACAGATTAACAGAAAAACAGGACAATTATCACCACAGAATGGAGCCGATCAGAAAACAAGGTAACATAAAGTACTGTTCAAACAAAGACAAGAGACTCCAGTAACAGCCTGCCTCTAATTCATCTGCAATTAAGGGGAAAGCATTTATTGGCCACTGTGAGAATGCACTCAGTGTTTAATGACCACAATCCAAGCACTGTCGATCATCACTTCCCTGCAGAAAAACCTTTATTCTTGCAGAATAAATGCTCAGTGTAACTGTCTTCACTCTCTGTTGTTTATTTTGTTGCATGTTGTATTTTTGGTTCCTACCTTTTATGTGCAACATTAATAGGGGCGGAACTAATCTGCGGTGTTTTGTGTTACACCTGTTTGTTTAATCGACGCACTTGATAGTCGCAACTGCAGAGCAACGCAGAATGTAAAGAAAATCTAAGGAAACTAAGGGAAAAATGCAGTTAAAGATATCAGCCCCTCTAGATGACTAGCAGCCTACGAGGTACGTTTTTGTGCTGGTTGTTTGTCTAAATGTATGTGGTTGAGCTGCAGGTTATATGTATGCTATGCGCTAGCTTGTGCTACATGCTATTGTTAGCTTGTGCTACATGCTGTGTGGGATATGTGTGCCGTTTATTGTTTTATTTAGCGTCATTAACAGTGATGACATGCATATATTCCATATTTATTTATTGTTTACCTTTTATATATTTGTTGTCTTACAACCCACTTCTCACGGGTTGGAATAGGTCCCACAAGAATAAACCCCGTATTTAATCAAGACCTCAGCCTCGTGTCATTTACTGGAGGGAGCTACACTCAGTGTGGCAGTCAAAAACCGTAATCATGACCCGCACTGTTAGAAATGAAGCACACATTAGCCTCGTCAAACTTCCCTTCTAATATGGACAACGTTGTCTTGAAATAGAAAAGTGTAGCTCCGAAAAGTAGGGAAATATGCCTATGCCTCTTGTTTGAGGATCAGATATACATTAGGGGTGTAATGGTATCCGTATTCGTCCCGTACCGTCACGGTTCGGACGTCACGGTTCGGCACATGCAGTCACACGGCGAATACGCCCTTTTTTTTACGAGTGGGAAAAAAGTCTGTCTTTCAGGGCAGTATTACACTATTTATAATCCAGGGGGCGGTATTGCGCCTAAATGCTGTTTGCCAGCCGCCCTTAGACAACACATGAAGAACAAGAACAAAACACAACAAAACGAACAAAATACAAGAAGAAGAAAAGTTAGTATGGCGATTTCAGATAACACACAGGAGCTAGAACCCACCTGCTTCTTTTGAATCAGCTGTGTGGGAACATTTCGGGTTCCCTGTGGACTACAATAACGATTAAGTGTGCGAGTGGTGGATCGGACGAGGACGGTGTGTCGGCGTTGTTCGACAGCGGTGCGGTATGCTAATGGAAACACACGCCAAACATGCTAAATCATATCAGAAGGCATCACCCAGATTTGCCAATCACCGGAGCCCGGCAAAAGACAACAGCAGTTCAACAGCTGATCCCCGCTGTTTTTAAGAAGCCAAGAGACATTAAAGCAGTGAGACCAAAATAAATAACGGAAGCTTTTGGCTTATTATTTATGATGTAATATTTTCAAGACATTCTTTTTAGTTTTACAGCTTGATGAAACCTTTTTGTTTGACATCAGCCATTATAGATAATATGGCCATCTGAGTGTGTGTGTTACTGTTTATGGTTTGTTTTTAACAGTGTAACACAGTTAATTATTCAAAATGTCAGAGTTCCTTATTTTGAAACTGAAACTTGCGCTACTGTTCAAAAATAAATAACAACAAACCTGGAATTATGCATTTGGGACTTTTTTTTGCTTTTTCTTGTTGTACCGAACCCGTACCGAACCGTGACCCCCAAACCGAGGTACGAACCGAACCGTGACTTCTGTGAACCGTTACACCCCTAATATACATCATTCTTTCATATTCCGAATCCATATTGGATCGAGTTAGCTTAGCTTAGCATAACGATGGAAAAAAGACAACATGACATATTTAAAAGAGTAATTCAAGCTTGTGTAAGTGCTTTTATATTGTTGTTATGTTATGGCGTGTGGCGCAGTGGATAGAGCCTTGGTGTTGGGATCAGGTGGTCACAGGTTCAAACCCCACTGCAGTCAGCATGTCGTTGTGTCCATGAGACACTTCACCCCAAATTGCTCCTGTGGGGATTGCCCACAGTATTGAGTATGTAAGTCGCTTTGGATAAAAGCGTCTAACAAGTGACATGTAATGCAATGTGCATACTGCCATTTAAACACCTATTTGTTTAAATATCATTAATTTAATGTCCTAAATGGATTAACAAAATCAAATGTTTGCATGGGCACGAATAAAGTATTTCTGATGCTGACATTTTAAACACATCAACACTTTATGAAACAAAAGGTGAAGTAGGAATGGATGTTTTTTAGCCTGTACCCTTCAAAATAAAAGACTCAGCAACAACCCTTAGCATTTAAATGATAGAGTGCAGCCCAGCAGGGATGTGTTTCCAGTGCAGGTATTCTTGATAAGAGGTAAATTAAACGAGGAACAGAAGATCTAAAGGTGACATTTTGTCCTCGGAGCTGAAGATAATTCAAACTCCGGGCATTCAGGGGCCGATAAACGCTCAAACACAAAACATTACAATTCCCTATTCTCAATTAATTCTCATTTCTCATCTTCAGTGTCCTCATTTCCTCCTTATCTCCCCTCCTCCCCTTCTCCTCTCCCCTTGTTATCTCTCCCCTCGCCCGTGACATCTCTTGCTGTCGCCCTTGGATGATGGATGGGGTGACGGACGCTCGGTTGCCACAGTAATTTGATGGATGGTTTAGCAACTGATATGAGTGCGGAGACCAACACACACACACACTCTCACACACTCTCCCCCCGCCGGCGTATATATATGTATCCTTGACTTTGAGATCAACAGACAGTCTTTACTCCCTCCATATCAAACACTGCTGACCCGAGACTGCGGCTGTCCGATCAGATCATCACTCTGAAGAAGACGCAGAGGTGATGAAGAGAGACAGAAGAAAGGATAACAGTCCCTCTGTCAATGTCAACAAGACAAAAGAGATAATTGTTGACTGAGGAGAGAGGCGAAAAGGCAGCAGAGAGGAACCGACGATATCAAGAAACAACGTCTGGACTGTACATCAAGCATCAGGGTATCACTGACCTTCGGACCAACTAGGAAAAGACTCAAAATGACCACATACGATGACTAAAAAGGAGGGTTAAAGACAACAAAGAGATGAACTAGGACTATGAGTAGGCGTAAAACAACCACAAGTTACTTAAAGATCATAATGGGAAACAAAAACGTCTACAACAAGGTACAACAGCCACGAACAAAAATATCAAAACCACTAAGTGACACAAAACTAAAACGACTACAAAGAGACAGTAAGTATTCAAAGACACTCACAAACTGTACAAAGAGAAGCAAAATGTCTACAAGGTGAACAAAAGAGTCTCACTATGACTATGAATAGAGACAAAACAACCACAGACACAAAATCACTACAAAGAGACTCAAAATGACTACAAAGGTACTCAAAATGACTACAAAGAGACTCAAAATGACTACAAAGAGACTCAGACTACAAAGAGATTCAAAATGACTACAAAGAGACACAAAATGACTACAAAGGCACTCAGACTACAAAGAGACTCAAAATGACTACAAAGGGACTCAAAATGACTACAAAGGTACTCAAAATTACTACAAAGAGACACAAAATTACTAGTAGGAGACATAATATGACTACAAAGGGACTCAGACTACAAAGAGACTCAAAATGACTACAAAGGGACTCAAAATGACTACAAAGAGACTCAAAATGACTACAAAGGGACTCAGACTACAAAGAGACTCAAAATGACTACAGAGAGACTCAAAATGACTAAAAACAGACACAAAATGACTACAAAGAGACACAGTATGACTACAAAGAGACTCAAAGTTACTACAAAGAGACACAGTATGACTACAAAGAGACTCAGACTACAAAGAGACTCAAAATAACTACAAAGGGACTCAAAGGGACTCAAAATGACTACAAAGGGACTCAAAATGACTACAAAGAGACTCAAAATGACAACAAAGAGACTCAAAATGACTACAAAGAGACTCAAAATGACTACAAAGGGACTCAGACTACAAAGAGACTCAAAATGACTACAAAGAGACTCAAAATGACTAGAAAGGGACTCAGACTACAAAGAGACTCAAAATGACTACAAAGAGACTCAAAATGACTACAAAGGGATTCAGACTACAAAGAGACTCAAAATGACTACAAAGGGATTCAGACTACAAAGAGACTCAAAATGACTACAAAGGGACTCAGACTACAAAGAGACTCAACATGACTACAAAGAGACTCAAAATGACCACAAAGAGTAGGGTTGGGAACCGAAACTCGGTTCCAGATGAGAACCGATAAGAACATGCCGGGTACCGGGTACCCATACGAAATACACAATTTCGGTTCTGCTTAACGGTTCCTGAACGCAGTAGACCCTGTATTCCACCGGGTCCGTCTGCGCCGCGGTGACCCGGTGGAATACAGGGTAAGGGCGGACTGGCCATCTGTGTGTTCTGGAGAATCACAGAACTGCCGGTCGTCAGCGGGCCGTTGACGACCGGCACCGCCCTTACTTTTTTAAAACGGCATCATGTAAGCTGCGCTGACAGCCGACAGAGGTCCACAGTTTCCCCGCAGCGAGGCTCCCCCCGCCCTCCCGTAGACAGTTCACGAGCTCAGTCACTTCATAACACCAAAGATGGGTCGCGGTAAACGCTCTAAAGTGAGGCTCCACTACACTAAAAAAGAAAAAGACAAGGCACAGTGTAATGCCTGTTAATAGCTTGCCACAGGCATAGCTCAGTTAAAGTAAAGCACAGCTATTGTGCAATACATTTGTATTGCATGTATATTTTTTCTTTGTAAAAATGTCAGTTAAAGCTTAAAAGAATAAAGTTATTTTTGTTATCTAAACGTTTGACCTCTTTCTTTTACAATTGTGGAATCGAAAACGGGGAATCGATAAGAACCGGAATCGATAAGAACCGGAATCGATAAGTAGAATCGGAATCGGAATCGATCAATTTCAAACGATACCCATCCCTAACAAAGAGACACAGTATGACTACAAAGAGACACAGTATGACTACAAAGAGACACAGTATGACTACAAAGAGACACAGTATGACTACAAAGAGACACAGTATGACTACAAAGAGACACAGTATGACTAAACTGAATGAAAAAGGCTAAGATAAGTGAGTATAATTGAGGGTGTTTGAGGCCTTCATACAGTGCTGTGTGCTGCCATACGTTTTTCCTTTTCATATTGTTTAATGGGAAGAATATTTATTGTCCTGAGGGGCAAAACGGAGCGTAGAAAATGAATCGTTTGAAGCAGAAATATGTTTTTCCTACTCCCGAGATTCACCCTGCACGGAGGATAAATCACTTTCATCCTGAGGTTTTAATTCCCAGTTCAAAATGTTTGGAAACTACAAGCTTTTGTAACTTTTGGTGAGTTGTATATCATGACGGTGAATCGTGAGAGTGCTCGAGCAACAGGAAGTCTTTGTCCTGATAATCACGCTGATTTCTGATGGGACATTTCGGGGTAAATTGTGTAAAAATGTGAAACAAACAGCAGGTGCATCCTCTCAGAGAAAACGATGGCAATCAAACACACGAACAGGCGAACATTTTGTTTTCCACGCTGAGCTGTCACCGTGGAAACGCAGTGGGAGCAGGGCTGGGTTTGTTGTATTTGTGCATGCTTAATAATTTCTAATAAAAGACAGTTTGCGCCCCAATTCGTTGCCCTATTTCTTTTAATGATCTGTTTTTCAATGCACTTTAGATTTTCTTTTGAAAGCTGCTGCTAAATTTGAAAAATAAACGTTATAATCTATAATAAAAACAACATAAAAGTGTGTCTTTTGCAGTCCAACTAAAATAAATGATCACATAAATATTAAATGTTAGAGTGACCTTTATCTATTTTTAACGTGACCCTCAGTATATTATCATTAAAGTGACCTTTATTATCATTATAAGATGTTAATGTGACATTTAATGCCATTAAAAAAGGATAAAGTCGTTAAACTCTCATCGTGATTCATCCTGGAAGGAAAGCAAACAGCCAGAAAGGTAAGTTATTATTTTATAACTTTAAAGAGTCCTCTCCTGCTGATGGTCAGGTGTATATCAGTATGTAGTGTCTCTACTTTAAAGAGTCCTCTCCTGCTGATGTTCAGGTGTATATCAGTATGTAGTGTCTCTACTTTAAAGAGTCCTCTCCTGCTGATGTTCAGGTGTATATCAGTATGTAGTGTCTCTACTTTAAAGAGTCCTCTCCTGCTGATGTTCAGGTGTATATCAGTATGTAGTGTCTCTACTTTAAAGAGTCCTCTCCTGCTGATGTTCAGGTGTATATCAGTATGTAGTGTCTCTACTTTAAAGAGTGCTCCCCTGCTGATGTTCAGGTGTATATCAATATGTAGTGTCTCTACTTTAAAGAGTCCTCTCCTGCTGATGTTCAGGTGTATATCAGTATGTAGTGTCTCTACTTTAAAAAGTCCTCTCCTGCTGATGTTCAGGTGTATATCAGTATGTAGTGTCTCTACTTTAAAGAGTCCTCTCCTGCTGATGTTCAGGTGTATATCAGTATGTAGTGTCTCTACTTTAAAGAGTCCTCTCCTGCTGATGTTCAGGTGTATATCAGTATGTAGTGTCTCTACTTTAAAGAGTCCTCTCCTGCTGATGTTCAGGTGTATATCAGCATGTAGTGTCTCTACTTTAAAGAGTCCTCTCCTGCTGATGTTCAGGTGTATATCAGTATGTAGTGTCTCTGCTTTAAAGAGTCCTCTCCTGCTGATGTTCAGTTGTATATCAGTATGTAGTGTCTCTACTTTAAAGAGTCCTCTCCTGCTGATGTTCAGGTGTATATCAGTATGTAGTGTCTCTACTTTAAAGAGTCCTCTCCTGCTGATGTTCAGGTGTATATCAGTATGTAGTGTCTCTACTTTAAAGAGTCCTCTCCTGCTGATGTTCAGGTGTATATCAGTATGTAGTGTCTCTACTTTAAAGAGTCCTCTCCTGCTGATGTTCAGGTGTATATCAGTATGTAGTGTCTCTACTTTAAAGAGTCCTCTCCTGCTGATGTTCAGGTGTATATCAGTATGTAGTGTCTCTACTTTAAAGAGTCCTTTCCTGCTGATGTTCAGGTGTATATCAGTATGTAGTGTCTCTACTTTAAAGAGTCCTCTCCTGCTGATGTTCAGGTGTATATCAGTATGTAGTGTCTCTACTTTAAAGAGTGCTCCCCTGCTGAGTTATGGTTAAAAATGTAATTAAAATAACCAGTAAATAAACACTAGATTGCGTCGATAAGTCTCCTTTGATGTATTTAGAGCGGTCTTACCACCAATAGCTTTGGTGAAACAGATACTTCCAGATTTGCACCGAGGCAGAAACACATTTCTCTCCATGTCCGGCGATCATGAGGAAACGCTGCTGATGTTACATTGCATCATTCTGCAGCTCGGGAACATCCGGTTTTTATTTTGAGTGTTTTCTATAAAGAGGGCGGAGAAGAATGCGTCCGTCAGAGAATCTGTTTTAAAGGAGATGAAGAAGACATTTTGCTTTGTTTCATTACGACATATGAAGCTGGAGGAGGAAGAGGAGGAGGAGGAAGACGCTCTCCAAACAGACAGGCTGTGGTGCCTTCAGGCTCCAACAGGTTTTAATCTGAGCGCTGTAAAACACAGAGGACCTGAACGCTCCTGCACAATATTCTGATTTAAACATCGCCGTTCAACAAAAACACCTCAGATCTCAAGAGCAGGTTACACACACACACACACACACACACACACACACACACACACACACACACACACACACACACACACACACACACACACACACACACACACACACACACACACACACACACACACACACACACACACACACACACACACACACACACACACACACACACACACACACACACACACACACACACACACACACACACACACACACACACACACACACACACACACACACACACACACACACACACACACACACACACACACACACACACACACACACACACACACACACACACACACACACACACACACACACACACACACACACACACACACACACACACACACACACACACACACACACACACACACACACACACACACACACACACACACACACACACACACACACTCTGTTCCTCCAAAGTAGATTTAACAACAAATAAATAACATTTTAAATAATACATTTAAAAAACAGCTGATTCCTGTTTGCAAAACGTCTAAATGTAAACATGTAATAAAATACAAATAAATTACCCAAAAAACACTGATTTCTGAACGTAGCTTAGCTAATGAAACCAATACACTCAGGGGTGTTTCTAAAGATATAGTATGAGGTGATACTGTGGGTGTTTCTCAATCTCGAGTACACTTGCTTGGTAGCACATGTCTTCTGAGTCACTTGCTTCAGAAGCGAGGCAAGAATCCTTCCTGGCATTCGGAAAACGAAGAGTGGAACAGGCGAGCAAGTGTGCAAGTGTGCGTCATATGAGAGGCCCCGTCTTACATTTTCCACCACAGATTTGGGGAAATTGGTCCGTGCGCAAAGCATTGTGGGGATTTTAAGACCGCGGAGTCTACACATGCGCAGCCTCGAAATGTCTCCAAACGAAGTACGCCGGGCTCGGTAGAATTCCAAGTACGCTGGACATTGGAACAGTCCTTCGGCGGCACTCGATGACGTAGTATGCTTGAAATAGTGGCTCTGGAGCAGCCTTCCTCGACATTGAGAAACACCCTGGGTGTTTCTCAATCGCGAGGATGCTGGCTCATACTTGCCAACCTTGAGACCTCAGACATCGGGAGCATTTCAAAACCACCGCCGGGGGGGGGGGGGGGGGGGCTAGTGGATCGCCGGAGCTGTTGGATTAACATTAACAGGCTTATTGTAGTTGTAAGTGCGGCCTGTAGAACCAGGCATATGTGTGAAATCTCCCCCAAACCAAGGACGCGGCCTCGGTGGAATTCCAAGTATGCTGGAGATTGGAACAGTCCTTCGGCGGCACTCAATGACGTAATATGCTTGCAATATTGGCTTGGAAGCCAGTATCCTCGAGATTGAGAAACGGCACCTGTGTCTCTGATCTTGTTTATAAGACATATCAATTATCTCCAGAACATGTCGCCCGTATACAAGATGCTAAACAACAACAACAACAACATGACGTCGGAGCTCCGTGAAAACAATGCAGTCTCTGCCGTACAGAGAAATGTTGTTTTCTGATCTCGTTAACATTTTACGGGGAACATCTGCATGTTAGTATCAGGTGCAGCGTTCCCGTTACCCGGACAGAACGTACGATTAATGGTTTGTTTTTCTTGCAACTTGATTGATTTTAATTAAGATGTGCTTCGGGCGGGAAACCTTTGAGGAAGCAACATTTGACGGTTGAGCGAGATTATTTTCTGAGGTTAAAACACACTTTTTAATTAGAGTCTGTGAGGATTTAATGCACGAGTTTACACACTTTCACTGTAGGACCAACACAGCGTCCAGTAAAAGGTGTTTTTGACCATTCATTGAATTATTGTGATGATTCAATTCAATTCAAAACCTTTATTTATCCAGGTGAAATCCCATTGAGATCAATGATCTCTTTTTCAAGGGAGACCTGCAGCAGTAGGTTCCACAAGAAGACATCAAAACATAAACAACAGAACAACAAAAGGACATCATACAGCAAAAAGTACAGGGATTACAATTTACATATCTAACCACATGTACAGGTACCAACAGCATCTGATTGGTTAGCATCCAACCGAGCTTTAAAAACATGTAGTGGTACTAGCTTGGTAATTTTCCATTCTTTTTGCAGACTGTTCCAAGTTAGTGGAGCTGCACATCTAAAAGCTTTCTTCCCTAAGACAGTCCTAGCACTTGGCACATTTAATAAAACCACAGCATGCGATCTCAGGCAATAAGTACTTTCAATTCGCAGAGAGATCAGGGAGCAGATATAAGATGGTAGTTTACCCAACATGGCTTTGTAAATGAAAAAGTACCAGTGACTGAGCTGGTGATGCTCATGGCGGCAGGGCTCTCTATGAACGGCGTAATGTCTCAGAGCAGGAAGTGTTTGAATCACCAATTATTCTCTAATCTCTCTCGGATCTTGGAACATCAGCTTTAATAAGCATCGGCTGAGGGGAAACGGGAACGTCGGGATGTCCTGGAAAACCCATTAATGCCTCATCGCAGGGAAGTGTTGTTATCATGAGATTAACGCGTATGTGTGTGTTCAGACGCAGGCGTACCATAGAAGAAGAAAAGGAGCAACGGGGCAGATAGGACTCTAAATAATATAAATCAATATATAAAAAACACTGGAAGAAAGGGTAAAAATGTGCAATAAAGCGTCAAATATAAGAAAAAATGTAAAGAAAAAATATGCATTAAAAATATATACTATAATACAAATATTTATAAAAACATAACAAGTTAAAGTAAAAATGTGCAATAAGATAATACATTAAATTAAATTAATTAAAAAGATAAATGTGCAATAAAAAAATAATTATAATACAAATATTTATATTAAAATAAAAAGTTAAAGTGTGTTGTATATATATAAAAAATAAATATGTAAAGTGCGTGTAATAATATCCCTTTGGTCATTATCTCTAAGCTATTTGAATACTAGCTAATTAAGGGGCCATAGAAGAAAAGACGGAAATGCAGGGGATCAGCATTACTTGACTTTTAGATTGAATTATTAATTGTAATTATATGTTATCTCCCTGTGTTGGATACTTTGTGAGGTTCAAGGGACAGGTGCGTTCAGGTGTTTAAATTACATTACATTGCATTTAGCTGACGCTTTTATCCAAAGCGACTTACAATAAGTGCGTTCGACCAACAAAATACAAACTTGAAGAAAACAGAATCATAAGTACATCAGGTTTCATAGAGCAAAACATTTCAAGTGCTACTCAACTGGCTTTAGGTAAGCCAGTCCTTTATTAGTATATAAGTGCTTTGTTAATAGTTCTATCGCTCGAAGTGGAGTCGAAAGAGATGAGTTTTCAGTCTGGAAGGTGTGTAAGCTATCTGCTGTCCTGATGTCAATGGGGAGCTCATTCCACCATGTTGGAGCCAGGATAGCAAACCCACGTGTTTCTGCTGATGGGAACTTGGGTCCCCCTCGCAGTAATGTTAATTTCGTCAGCTATTTTTTAATTTAGTTTTAGTCTTAGTCCTGTGTTAAATTTCCTTTTTACTTTTAGTCATATTTAGTCACCTTCATCCTGTTTTTATTTAGTCAAGTTTTAGTCGACTAAAAGTCTGAGCATTTTAGTCTTATTTTAGTCAAAGAAAACTAATTATTTTAGTTTACTTTTTGTCAATGAAAACTGTTGAGTCTTTTTTAGTCATCAGATTATATAGAACATTTCAGTCAAACTAGTCGAGCCAAAACCAATAATTTGTCATTTTAGTATATATAAATAAATAGGATTATATCTTGTCCTTATTTGATGAAAAACACAGGTTGAATGATTAAGCAGCTTTGCAGAGAGTATCAGGTCAGGTTTGTGGTGTTTTTACCTGTGTTTTGGCCACATTGCTTCCCTTCTGATGAAACAATGCATTCGCTTTTTTTCTCCGCCTCATTGTAGCGAAAATGGGCCCAAATATCACATCGTTTCTTTCTCCCAAGCAGTGGTGGCTTTAGACTTTTTCGTTGACAGTCATTTTGACGGACAGGATTGTAACATTTCCGTCATAATCCATTATTATCCGTCGAGTGCACAATTTATCACTCACTCGCGCTGACGGGGGGGGTATTCGGTTAACGCGAGTGCGACCACTGCTCCCAAGCCCCGTTGTTGCCATTTTATTTTCTGTTAAATAAGGTTAGTTAGACCACGAGTTAGACCACGAGTTAGACCACGAGTTAGACCACGAGTTAGACCACGAGTTAGACCACGAGTTAGACCACGAGTTAGACCACGAGTTAGACCATGAGTTAGACCCGAGTCTTCCTGACAGTTCACAGTGTGCCGCTGCCCGGTGTAATTCCAATGTACCGCCGCACGCAGCACAGACACACAGCTGCTGCCCAGCGCAGCACCGGAAATGGAACTGCTGGGAGAAAAACTGACGATCAGAGATGTAACGTTATCTTTGATAATATTTCGTCTCCTCATTTTTCGTCAACGAAAGTAAAGAGAGATTTTGGCATAGTTTTTATTTAGTAAACTACATTTTCGTCTCGTCACTTTTCGTCAACGATATTGCATGATGATTTTGTTACAGTTATTGTTTACTGCCGTCGGTGCCGTCTCGTCATCTTCTCGTTTTCGTCATGGAAAAAAAGGTCGTTGACGAACATATTTCGTCATAGTTTTAGTCAACGAAATTAACACTACCTCGCAGCGAGGGTGCAGCGAGCCGTTTGGCTGATGCAGAGCGGAGTGCACGTGCTGGGGTGTACGGTTTAACCATGTCCTGGATGTAGGAAGGGCCAGATCCATTCGCAGCATGGTACGCAAGTACCAGTGTCTTGAAGTGGATTCTAGCAGTTACCGGAAGCCAGTGGTGGGAGCGGAGGAGCGGAGTGGTGTGGGAGAATTAAAGACGACTGCAGGTCATTCATTGTAGTTTAGAAGCTTATCAGCGCAGCAGCTGGGTCTCAATTAAAACCCTCAGCGTCCAATTACAGCAATTAGACAGAAATCCACTTATGTATGGAGCCATGACTCAGTTAGTGTGAACACACACGATACGTATATTTTCAATTCAGCACGACCTTCACTTTCACACTGTTATCATTATCTCTAATCCACTGCTGATAAACAACACTGAACACACAGAGAAACCAGAGGAAAGTCAACTATTTCTAACTGCAGAACCTGCCTTAGAATTATCACGTTTTTAGGTTTTATTCAGTTTTAAAGTTAATCAAAGGTTGTTAATAGTTATGATGCACAGAGGAGATGCTAACGGCTAATTCTGCTAGGTTTCAATGGTGAAAATGTGCTAATATGTTAAGAAATATAGGCAAAAACAAAGCAGAGTCCACACACTGGGTGTTTCTCAATGTCTAGGAAGGATGCTCCAGAGCCACTATTTCAAGGATGCTACGTCATCGAGTGCCGCCGAAGGACTGTTCCAATGTCCAGGATGCTTGGAATTCTACCGAGGCCGGCGTACTTCGTAGCGGGAAATTTCGAGGCGGCACATGTGTATCCTCCGCGGTCTTAAAATCCCCACAATGCTTTGCGCACGGACCAATTTCCAAATCTTTGGCGGAAATCGCGCTCCATTTAAGGGCGGGGCCTCTCATATGACGCACACCTGTTCCACCATTCTCCGTTTTCCGAGGCTAGGAAGGATTCTTGTCTCACTTCTGAATAATAATAATAATGCATTTTATTTATATAGCGCTTTTCACAACTCAAAGACGCTTTACAGTAGGAGGGAGGGTCGACAAACAAGGACAGGCAAACAAGTAAATATAGTCAAATAAAAAAATAAAAAGGCAGTCAAGAGGAAGTTGATTGAGAGGGGGGGGGGCTTATGGGTAGACAGAGTTGAAAAGATGTGTTTTGAGGCGGGACTGAAAGACTGTGAGGGACTCAGAGTCACGGAGATCTTGGGGGAGGGGCTTCCAGAGCCTAGGAGCTGCCACTGAGAAGGCTCTGTCCCCAAAGCTGCAGAGTGTGGATGTGGGAGTGGATAGGAGTCCGGCTGCGGTGGATCTGAGGGACCGTGGGGGTTGATAAGGAGTGAGAAGGTTTGTGAGATAAGGGGGGGCCAGATGGTGGAGTGCTTTGTAGGTGAGGACCAGAACTTTGTAGTTGATGCGATGGGAGACAGGAAGCCAGTGGAGGTCTTTGAGGACTGGGGTGATGTGATGATTTGGTATGCGTGAGGAGACGTGCAGGTGCATTTTGAACCCGTTGGAGTCTGTTGAGGGATGTAGTGCTGATGCCGTAAAGAAGTGAGTTGCAGTAGTCAAGGCGGGAGGATTGAAGCATCTGACTCGGAGGGACATGTCCTACCAAGGAAGCGTCCTCGACATTGAGAAACACCCAGTAACTCACTATATCTAGCGTTGTAAATTAGAGATACCTGTCTGTACATCAATGAATACAATGTGAACAGGAGATGCTAACGGCTAATTCTGCTTAGTTTCAATGGTGCTAAAATGTTGGAAATATTGTCTAAAACAAAGCACAGTTCACATGGTGACTGACTGAATCAAAGGCAGAAGTGTGTGTTGAATTTGTTTTACAGTAGTGTTATTAAATTAGAGCATGCTTATCCATTTCCACATATTAGGAACGATCAGCTGGGAGAAAAGGAAGAAATGAAAGCGTGTTGCTCTCTGTACCGAAGTTAATAATCTCTAATAAAGATACCAAAGTAATCTGGAGTTGGATCTTGATTACCGTTTAAATACTGCCGTTATCCGACTTACTGTAACATCTAGAGACAATAGAGCCGTTACAGAGCTCTACTGTAGAGCCAGTCGTCATGTGGAGAAAGGTGCCACACATTTAAGTGATTTTCTGAACATATTAAGTTTTATTGGATCATTTGAAAAAAAGTACAAACAGTAGTGAAACTTAATCCATGTCTGAGAGCATAGAAATGTCACTTAAAACTATCATTTTTAGCCTAAAAAGCAACATTTCTCTGCAGAGGTGCATTGAGATGATTAGATACGTAAATCACAATGTCTTTCCTTTTTTTATTTTCCTCTTTATGATATTTTTTTTTTAATCTGAGTGTAAATTGTAAAGTCACAAAAAACACGTATGTTTTGCTTTCCCTGCATTAAATCTGCATTATTATATAAATATCTTCAGAACTGTTACAGGATGTGTATTTTGTAAATTGTGTAATTTTTCTCTTACATTTTTTTTATGCATGCTTCTTAGGTCGCATTCACACCTAATAGTCCGTTTTCTGATGCGCACCAGACGACACTTTGTTACATTTTTCAGAAGGTTCGGTTTGCGTTCACACGGCAAAACTCAAACGGACTATAAACTTTAAACACAAGTCATGTGCACGGAAATGCTGTTCAACCATTGGTCAGACATTAAGGGGGTAAAAACGCAAATCCCGGCAATTTCTACCAGAGCCTCCGCCATGGAGCATCGGCACTTTCGGCAGGTTATTCTCATGCTGCTGTTAATCTGGAGATCAACAGACACTAGCGGCCCGCGCATATGATTATATAATCAGACAACGTCCGTAAAAAAACACAAAAACAGTGCCCCCCTAACACTGACCTCTGACCCCCAAAGTTTTTTGTTTTTTTAAATGTATATTTTCTGGTACTCTGTTTGCCAAAAACCGCAGGATTTTGTTGCTGTAATGTGAGATTGTGCAGACACCCTTATGTAAAGTAGAGATGTAACTGTTCATTGCCTTAATTTTTATATAAATATGGTGTTAGTGCAAACATTGCACTATAACTTAAGCTGAAGCTAACAGTATTAACTATAAGATATATCTGAAATAAATAAGTGTACTGAAACAAATACCAATAACTGTATTGCAATTACTTCATACTGTCTAGTTCTCTTTTTCGTCCTGCATTTATTGTGCCCCCCTCAGAAAATAACTGGCCCCCCAGTCAAATTGGTCTAGAACCGCCACTGCATATAATGAGAGACGTTCTGCAGCAAAGAGGGCGTTTCACCGACGACAGGTGTTCTTACTTTTATGTAGCTGACGGAGAATTCTTACTTTACACGACACTGTTCAACACTTCATTCTGCTTCACTCTTTAACTGAACAACCGCGGATGTCTTGAAAGACTCTTTCGCTAAAGATTTTGAAGATATCCGCGTTCTTGTGACTCGTAAATACTACGCTTCCTATGTTTTGGTGTGGACTGCGTTCACACCAGAGATGAACCGCTCCGGAATTCGCAAGCAAGCGCTCCGAGACCACCTATTTTAGCGGACCAGAGTCCGGTTGTTTAGTTCACTTCAGAGGTCTCGGACTGCGTTCACACCGACCCAAATGAACCGCACCAGGGTTCGATTCAACCGGACAAAACAAGGCTGGTGTGAATGCGACCTTAGTTAACATTAAGCTGTCTTTGGCTCTTTTCAGCTGTAATAAATGTACATTTCCCCTCTGTGGGACGAATAAAGGTATTCTGATAAAAGCAACATTTCCCTGCATTAAATCTGCATTATTATATAAAAGGTGCCTTAAAGGAAACCCTATCAGCTGTTACTGCGTGGGGCGTTCACTGACCGTTCCCAGAAGGTGAAGTTGCACAATAAAGTCACCAAAAACATGTATTAGTCGAAGAATCGTAATGTTGACCTTCGTTTTATGCGTTTTGAACCTGAAAAGATTAAAGGGAACCCCGTCGTCCCTAACGTGGTGCGTTCACTGACCGTGACCCCGGTGTCGCTGGTGGTCTCCCTGAAGGTGAAGTTGCACACGGCCCAGGCCAGGTAGTAGGTGGACATCCTGGGCGTGCGGCTGAACCTCGTGGTGATGGAGCCGTCCTCCTCCAGCACGCTCTGCTCCTCCGGCATGTTGCTGAGCGCCGTGTACTGAGCGTCGTGCCGCAGCGTCACGGAGAACGTGGCTTTGTACACCGGCTCGTCGAAACACGGGAACGCTTTCCGGGCGTGGATCGGACTGAACTGGGTCAGCGCCAGGAATCTGGGGAGGAAGAGGAGGAAGAGGGTTGAAGGTTAGTGGGAAGTAAAATACATGGTTTTAGAGAGGATTTAAATGGCTCAATGAGACACATTGAAAATCAGAGCAAACAATCTTGAAAAGTCAGTCACACAATCTGAACTCCAAATTACATTACATTGCATTTAGCTGACGCTTTTATCCAAAGCGACTTACAATAAGTGCGTTCGACCAACAAAATACAAACTTGAAGAAAACAGAATCATAAAGTACATCAGGCTTCATAGAGCAAAAACATTTCAAGTGCTACTCAACTGGCTTTAGATAAGCCAACCCTTTATTAGTATATAAGTGCTTTGTTAATAGTTCTATCGCTCGAAGTGAAGTCGAAAGAGATGAGTTTTCAGTCTGCGCCGGAAGGTGTGTAAGCTTTCTGCTGTCCTGATGTCAATGGGGAGCTCATTCCACCATCTTGGAGCCAGGATATCAAACCCACGTGTTTCTGCTGATGGGAACTTGGGTCCCCCTCGCAGTGCGGGTGCAGCGAGCTGTTTGGTTGATGCAGAGCGAAGTGCACGTGCTGGGGTGTACGGTTTAACCATGTCCTGGATGTAGGAAGGGCCAGATCCATTCGCAGCATGGTACGCAAGTACCAGTGTCTTGAAGTGGATTCTAGCAGTTACCGGAAGCCAGTGGAGGGAGCGGAGGAGCGGCGTGGTGTGGGAACATTTAGGAAGGTTGAAGACCAGACGAGCCGCTGCATTCTGGATGAGCTGCAGAGGTCGGATGGCACATGCAGGTAGACCAGCCAGGAGGGAGTTGCAGTAGTCTAGGCGTGAGATGACGAGTATAATGTGCTAAAGGACAATTCAGTACATAAAGTGTCAAAATGTGCCTGAACACTCCCGTTAACCTTTGCTGTCAGGTCTCTCAGCTTCCTCTCGGCTTTATGCCAGTCTTTAAACATGGCGCTGTCGTACGAAGAGGGATTTGGTTCCAGTCTTTATCAGAGAGGAAGTGTGGATCAGAGTTCTGAGAGTTACGGGATAATCCTCTCAACTTCCAGAAGTAATCCAAAACAAACCCCACTTCCTGTTTCCTGCTGATGTCGGTAAGCCGAGTCGACTGTTTCCGTATCATCGTTACCTGACACACAGGAAATAATCCCTCGGACAACGTTCCCGTTATCTCGCTCGAGTCGTTGTGGAGGAAGAGATGAAAGGAATACAAGTTTGGGAGGAAGACGAGGAAGAAAGTGGGAAATAAAAGAGGAACAAAAGGGACGCAAGAGAGGAAGTATATCAGAACACGCCATGAAGTATTAAAAAGTGAGGACGTGACGTGGAGGCAAGAGACAGAAAGAGGAAGGAAGGAAGTGAGGAGGCAGGGAAGAGAAAGTGACAGAGAAGGAAAAGTAGTGGAGTGAGAGGAAAGGAAGAAGTATGGGGAAGAGTAGAGGAAGGAATAGCAAGAAAAACTAACATCTCTCCCCTGAACTCTCTCTCCACACACACACACACACACACACACACACACACACACACACACACACACACACACACACACACACACACACACACACACACACACACACACACACACACACACACACACACTCACTCACACACACACACACACACACACACACACACACACACACACACACACACACACACACTCACACACACACACACACACACACACACACACACACACACACACACCCGTCCCTCATCCAGCACCTGTCACTTTTCTGCCCATCTCCGCTGCTACTGCACTGAAACTGTACTTTGAACATTTTAAATATATTATTAACATTTTAAATATATTATTAACCAGCACTTATTAAAACTATTACTTAGTTGTATACCCCGTTTATCTAGGCCCTTTTTTTGTTTTATGTCACACTGTGGGACTGCGGGAAACGGTATCTCGAGATTTCTGGATGTATAACACACGTAGTCATTTTGACTATAAATCTGACTTTGACTTTTGACTTTGACTTAGAAGGAAACACAGAAAAGGTGGAGGCAAGAGGAAGGAAATGAGGAGGAAGGAAACGAGGAGGAAGAAGAGAAGAAGCTCAAGAAGTGTGAGGAGATAGAGAAGCACCTTAGAGGAAATGGAGGGGGGAGGATAATAAACAGGGTGCGAGAGGCAGACCAAAAGAGGGAGAGAGAAATAATGGAGAGCGCCTGAGAGAGACGAGATAAAGACACACACACACACACACACACACACACACACACACACACACAGAGAGAGAGCTCAATTAAATTAACACACAAACATTTATGTAACGTGACATCCTGCAGATTGCCAACAGTCGACACCGCCGCCAAAGTAACGCTTGTTGTCACGGTAATCCTGATAGACAACAAGGCCGACGGTGTTGCCCGGGACAACCACGACGCACACACACAGTCACACACAAATTAATTCACACGGCGGCGCTTTCCCCCGAACGGCAGAAAGTGAAAAATGAAAATGACATCACCTCCTGCTGTAATGTTTGCCATTAAGTTTG
>CM053263.1:18888607-18928607 GCA_028583405.1 Pogonophryne albipinna | reverse complement strand
GGGGGTCGGGTTTGATGAACAAGAGCAACGTAAGAAAAAAGGTGTGTGTGGGCGTCGCTCCACGCTAACACAGATCATGGATGTGCAGCGGGAAGAAAGAAAGCCGGGTTTCTTATGAAAGTTGCTTCATTAAAGTGTGTGTGTGTGTGTGTGTGTGTGTGTGTGTGTGTGTGTCCTGTTGTGACGGCAGGTGTCCTGTGATCGGCTGCCGCAGAGACACACACTGGTTTCACTGGGGGACAAACCACTGCAGCAACACCTATAGAGTGTGTGTGTGTGCGTGTGTGTGTGTTAGCTTTAGCACCCCACATGCATCACACAATCACACACACAGACCGTGTGCAGCAGTGCATCAATACAAAGCTGTGATTATGGCTCATGTTCAAATGTGAGATCTAATCTTTGACTGATATTTAGTTCTTATTGCTGCGCCCTCCGCCTGACGTCTTTAGGATCTCCTCAGTGAGAGCGTGGCTGTGTTTCTGCTCTCATTAAACTCTCTAACGGCTGCTGTTGTGACGGAGCGGCTCATCGATCTCTCATCGATCTGAACTGCAGCGAGTCGAACACCAGCCGAGACGACACGAAGAGAATCAGCTGATCCAGAGAGGATCAGAGGCTGCTGTTTGAACCCATAGGCAGGAAAACACATGATATCAAGATGTATGGAGAGTTACATTCCACAAATTCTGCTTCTAATAGATTATTTTACCATTTTTATAATAACTTGTATATAATAACTTGTATATGTCAAAGAATATTTCTGTCTTTACCCCTAGATATTTAACCTATTCTGTGTGTTGACATTTACGACCATCCCTGCTTCTAATCTCCCGTAAGGAATGTGTTAATGCAGTCGTATGTTGATACTAGGTTTTATGGCCTGACCTAGCGGGCACAGGGGGGTTTTACGACTGTGAGAACGCTGGCTTCTCAGCACCACAGATGTGAGAGACATCTCCTGTGTCTCCAGGTGTTTACGCCCATCCCCAATATGTGGATTTGACTCTCTGTAAACTAGTTAAAGGGTCTACCAAGATGCGAGGCTGATCAGATTTGACATGGCAACCCACCCGTGCAGTCTGAACCTTTGACTGTCTGACTTGTGATGTGAATTTCTCCGGCCTATACTTGTATTAAAGATCCGTGTTTGACATCAGAACTCCTGCTCGTCCCGTGTCTCTCTGAGTCCTGACTCTCCATTGCTGCAGAAGTTTCCCTTACAGTATATGATAACTTGGATATAATAACTTGGATATAATAACTTGGATATAATAACTTGGATGTAATAACTTGGATATAATAACTTGGATATAATAACTTGGATGTAATAACTTGGATATAATAACTTGGATATAATAACTTGGATGTAATAACTTGGATATAATAACTTGGATATAATAACTTGGATATAATAACTTGGATGTAATAACTTGGATGTAATAACTTGGATATAATAACTTGGATATAATAACTTGTATATGATAACTTGGATATAATAACTTGGATATAATAACTTGAATATAATAACTTGGATGTAATAACTTGGATATAATAACTTGGATATAATAACTTGGATGTAATAACTTGGATGTAATAACTTGGATATAATAACTTGGATGTATATAATAACTTGGATGTAATAACTTGGATATAATAACTTGGATGTATATAATAACTTGGATATAATAACTTGGATATAATAACTTGGATATAATAACTTGGATGTAATAACTTGGATGTAATAACTTGGATATAATAACTTGGATATAATAACTTGGATGTATATAATAACTTGGATATAATAACTTGGATGTATATAATAACTTGGATATAATAACTTGGATGTAATAACTTGGATGTAATAACTTGGATGTATATAATAACTTGGATATAATAACTTGGATATAATAACTTGGATGTATATAATAACTTGGATATAATAACTTGGATGTAATAACTTGGATATAATAACTTGGATGTATATAATAACTTGGATATAATAACTTGGATATAATAACTTGGATATAATAACTTGGATGTATATAATAACTTGGATATAATAACTTGGATGTAATAACTTGGATATAATAACTTGGATGTAATAACTTGGATATAATAACTTGGATGTAATAACTTGGATGTAATAACTTGGATATAATAACTTGGATATAATAACTTGGATATAATAACTTGGATGTATATAATAACTTGGATATAATAACTTGGATGTATATAATAACTTGGATATAATAACTTGGATGTATGTAATAACTTGGATATAATAACTTGGATGTATATAATAACTTGGATGTATATAATAACTTGGATATAATAACTTGGATGTAATAACTTGGATATAATAACTTGGATATAATAACTTGGATGTAATAACTTGGATATAATAACTTGGATGTAATAACTTGGATATAATAACTTGGATATAATAACTTGGATGTAATAACTTGGATATAATAACTTGGATGTAATAACTTGGATATAATAACTTGGATGTAATAACTTGGATATAATAACTTGGATATAATAACTTGGATATAATAACTTGGATGTAATAACTTGGATATAATAACTTGGATGTAATAACTTGGATGTAATAACTTGGATATAATAACTTGGATATAATAACTTGTATATAATAACTTGTATATAATAACTTGGATATAATAACTTGGATGTAATAACTTGGATATAATAACTTGGATATAATAACTTGTATTCTATGCCATTTTAGAGTTAAATAATAAAAACAATGCATACAAATTGGTGAAACCTGGGCTGGCTCTTATTGTGAAACAGCCACAGAACAGTGATTTTGGCACAAATGTTAGCAATCATATTGAAAGAATAAAAACGTAAAATAAAATACTATAAATACTACGAATATAACATTTAAATTATAAAAATAATATAATATGTTTTATTCTGGAATTGGATATTTTTAGCATTTTGAAATTATATAAAAAAGAAATATATTTAAATGTTTAAAATAAATACTCCCTTGCAGCCCACCACTAGAATATAAATATATAAACATATCAAACTAAAATGTTACTGTGTGTTCAAGAAATTGACAAAGCATATTTTTCTTCATCCAATCACAAGAGAGCTCTTCAGATTTAGCTCCGAGTCTGTGTGTCTGCTATGAGACACACACACACCTGGAGAGGCACACACAGACACACACACACACACACACACACACTCATACACACCGATGGAGACACAAACATACACACACACACACCTGGAGAGGCACACACACACACACACACTCATACACACCGATGGAGACACAAACATACACACACACACGCACAAGGTAATACATGTATCAGCAGTCTGTTTCCCATCAGCACCATGGGGAGGAAATCTGATGTGGAAAATGGCTTATGGGAAATTCATAGGGAGGGAGTGAGCGGTGTGTGTGTGTGTGTCGGTGTGTGTGTGTGTGGTTTGATAAGTGGAACACACACACACTTCTGCAGCAGCAGAGTGTTTGAGTTAATCAATGTCATGAATGTGAAGCTCTGACCTTTTTCTACTCCAACCACCTGCTGCTGAGGGAAGACGTGTGTGTTTCAGTGTGTGTGTGTGTGTTTCAGAGTGTGTGTGTGCAGAGATGGCAAAAGTACACACATCCTTTACTCGAGTAGAAGTACAGATACTCGTGTTTAAAAATACTCTGGTAAAAGTAGAAGTACTGACTAAACTTCTTTACTCAAGTGAAAGTAAAGAGGCTTTGAAATGTACTTCAGTAAAAAGTACCCATAACTAGCAGCTGTTTTAAAGAGTACCTGACCTTCCTTTATATTAATAGAACAATAATGTCATTGTTAGCTAATGAATGTTTCCATGCTGAACAACGGCAACATGACAACGTTTCCATTGGTCCCTCTTCTTTAGAGAAGACCAGGAAATGATGGATACACGGATCGTGTTCAAATCAATAGGCACGCAATGACTCTAAAGAATAATGATCACGCCACCAAACACACATTCAGACTAAAGGAACCAGCTGTTTGGAAAATGAGAGAAGTAGAAAGTTCAGGTATTTGGGTTCAACATGTAAGAAGTAGAAAGTACAGGTATTTGTGTTCAACATGTAAGAAGTAGAAAGTACAGGTATTTGGGTTCAACATGTGAGAAGTAGAAAGTACAGGTATTTGTGTTCAACATGTAAGAAGTAGAAAGTACAGGTATTTGTGTTCAACATGTGAGAAGTAGAAAGTACAGGTATTTGGGTTCAACATGTGAGAAGTAGAAAGTACAGGTATTTGGGTTCAACATGAGAGAAGTAGAAAGTACAGGTATTTGGGTTCAACATGTAAGAAGTAGAAAGTACAGGTATTTGGGTTCAACATGTAAGAAGTAGAAAGTACAGGTATTTGAGTTCAACATGTAAGAAGTAGAAAGTACAGGTATTTGGGTTCAACATGTAAGAAGTAGAAAGTACAGGTATTTGTGTTCAACATGTAAGAAGTAGAAAGTACAGGTATTTGGGTTCAACATGTAAGAAGTAGAAAGTACAGGTATTTGGGTTCAACATGTAAGAAGTAGAAAGTTCAGGTATTTGAGTTCAACATGTAAGAAGTAGAAAGTACAGGTATTTGAGTTCAACATGTAAGAAGTAGAAAGTACAGGTGTTTGAGTTCAACATGTAAGAAGTAGAAAGTACAGGTATTTGTGTTCAACATGTAAGAAGTAGAAAGTACAGGTATTTGAGTTCAACATGTAAGAAGTCAAAGTAAAAAGTCGTCAGAAAAATAAGTAGTGGAGTAAAGTGTGTGTGTGTGTGTGTGTGTGTGTGTGTGTGTGTGTGTGTGTGTGTGTGTGTGTGTGTGTGTGTGTGTGTGTGTGTGTGTGTGTGTGTGTGTGTGTGTGTGTGTGTGTGTGTGTGTGTGTGTGTGTGTGTGTGTGTGTGTGTGTGTGTGTGTGTGTACCGTTTATCTCGGTGCAGTGTGTAGGAGCTTCTGAAGAAGCCCAGCAGTTCGTCCTCGATGGCAGCCTCGAAGCTGACGTTCAGCCGGTAAACTCGGAGCGGTTTGAGTTCTCGGTGCAGAACGACCACGTGCATCTGAGTGGTCGGATGGGGGAAGTGGCGGTGGATTCTCATGGCTCCTCCCCCTGGTCTGTTGGCAGGGCGACCGTTGGCTCCGCCCTCTGCCGTGACGGACACACGGTCCACCTGAAGAGAGAGAAGGAACAACCGTTAACACAGAGACGTTTCTGTGTTGGTCCCTGAAGGCAGCATCTCCCACGTCCAATGGGATTTCTCCATTTCTCGATTTTGGATTATTGCAGAAAATAATCTCAACGTTTATGACACTTAGTACTTAAGTACTTTAAGTGCAGTGGAATCTGAATGTCTTTCTAGAAGAATATAGTCTAACATCACGCCCCGCCCACTTTCCGGCTAAAATCCAGCAGATTTTGGTGACTTTGTGATGTCACAATGTTTTTTTGGGTTGTGCAACCATTAGCCAATAACCAACCAAGGTGACCCCCCCCCCCGACCTTATCACCTGAATCTCCTCCATTGTGTTTTTTTAAACCAATCATCTCTCAAAGGGGCGTGGCCAGCAGCAGCTCATTAGCATTTAAAGCTACAGACAATAGAATCAGGACTTTTGAAACAGGGCTGAAACAGAGGGGATTATGGGTAATGCTGCAATGATCTGTTTGGTATTTGGAGCCAAACACTTCAGAGACATGTTTTGTATATATCTGAGACCTATAATATATTGATGAAAAACAGTATAATAGGGGACTTTTAAAACAATTAAACCATAACTGAATGCGTGAAAATGTGCGTTCGTAATGTCAATTAACATCCAAACGTGCCATAAAGTGTCTCTCTTCCTTATAAACAAATGTAAGTACTATTTTAATTCTACCACACGTATCCTCAAATCTTCGGTGTATCAAAATATGAAACGCTGTAAAAGAGCAAAATTAATCTTCTGTCATCATTAAAACAGAGTGCAGCAGTGCATGATGGGAACATGCCCGGCAACAGAAAGAACCATTTGAAACCTCTGGGTCACACACCAGTCAAACTGTGTGTGTGTGTGTGTGTGTGTGTGTGTGTGTGTGTGTGTGTGTGTGTGTGTGTGTGTGTGTGTGTGTGTGTGTGTGTGTGTGTGTGTGTGTGTGTGTGTGTGTGTGTGTGTGTGTGTGTGTGTGTGTGTGTGTGTGTGTGTGTGTGTGCGTGCGTGCGTGCGAGGTTCTTTGATGAATGAAGTGATCGATACGAGCTGAGCGCCTGCTGACACGGAGAGGAAAAGTCGGGGATTAAAAGAATGTTTTTCAAGGGTTTTTTCTGGCGAGCCGGCGAACGCAGCGTGATGCCTTCAAATGCTCCGCTCGACCAGAAATGGTTTTTAATTGGGTTTGTTCGATAATTGGTTTGATTTCTGTCTGGTCTTTTTAAACTGCCAAACTTGCTCATGTTTGAAAGTTGAATCTTGTGTTTGTTGATCAATAAAACGTCAATTTTCCTCAAAATAAACAAACTTGTTGTGCCTCGGAGGGAAGCTTTTTTGCCTACGAGCTTTTTGTGGTGTTCCCTTCCTGTAGTGTGTTCTGTAGGTTTGTGTGCATGTCAATGGTCTGCAAAGGCTAAAATCCCAAAGTTCCAAAACACAGTGACATCACTATGGAACCACTAACGCTTGTATTGGCTCCAACACATTGTACGTGATCTCTAAGCAGGTTGACCAATCAAAACAGGGCCGGCCAGCTAACCAATCAGAGCAGACCAGACCAGAGAGGACTCTTTAAAGTAGAGACACTACAAACTGATATACACCTGAACATCAGCAGGAGAGGACTCTTTAAAGTAGAGACACTACATACTGATATACACCTGAACATCAGCAGGAGAGGACTCTTTAAAGTAGAGACAATATGAACCTGAAAATGAGCAGGAGAGGACTCTTTAAAGTAGAGACACTACATACTGATATACACCTGAAAATGAGCAGGAGAGGACTCTTTAAAGTAGAGACACTACATACTGATATACACCTGAACATCAGCAGGAGAGGACTCTTTAAAGTAGAGACACTACATACTGATATACACCTGAACATCAGCAGGAGAGGACTCTTTAAAGTAGAGACACTACATACTGATATACACCTGAACATCAGCAGGAGAGGACTCTTTAAAGTAGAGACACTACATACTGATATACACCTGAACATCAGCAGGAGAGGACTCTTTAAAGTAGAGACACTACATACTGATATACACCTGAACATCAGCAGGAGAGAACTCTTTAAAGTAGAGACACTACATACTGATATACACCTGAACATCAGCAGGAGAGGACTCTTTAAAGTAGAGGCACTACATACTGATATTCACCTGAACATCAGCAGGAGAGGACTCTTTAAAGTAGAGACACTACATACTGATATACACCTGAACATCAGCAGGAGAGGACTCTTTAAAGTAGAGACACTGCATACTGATATACACCTGAACATCAGCAGGAGAGGACTCTTTAAAGTAGAGATACTACATACTGATATACACCTGAACATCAGCAGGAGAGGACTCTTTAAAGTAGAGACACTACATACTGATATACACCTGAACATCAGGTGTATATCAGTATGTAGTAGGTTGTAAGACCTAGGTTCAGTCCTCTCTGTCTACCAATCAGCAATACGGCCAGATTTCATTGGACTTCACTGCCGATATTCCTGGTTTCCAGTTTGAAACGTCTTTACTTAACATCAAGCTTCATCTATAACCTAAATTTCCCAAGTGTACACAACCCATTAAAATATATCCAGTGAGCACATCCTTGCTCCCCAGGGGATGAACCCATTGGAATTAGAGTCCTTATTCAGCCAATATTTTACATTGCATTTTTTTATTTATAACACACAATGTTATCATTGTACCTGCATTTAAGTGTTGCGATGTTTGCCTCAGCAGGAATTGGAAAGTTTGTGAAAGAAAAAAAAGAAGCTTTCGGCCCTTTTTTACTTTGCTCTCACATTAATTTTTCACCTGTGACATTTATTCCGTGAGAATTAAATAGCACCTTGCAGGAGTGTTTCCGCTCCAGTTGGTTGCATTTTTCTCCGCCTTGTGTTTTCCCCTTTATAGAAAGATCATTGTCATGCACGGTACCTTAGGAGACCTGCCTGGCGCCATCAACACCTCTTAATTCACAGCGTGCTCACAAACAAACACAAAAAGGGTCTGCGGGGCTTTTTAATTGGCCTCTGCCGAAATTAGACAGATTTATCCTCCTCTCACATTAGCCCAGATGACCGCCATGAAAAATCATGTTGCTCGGCGTTTCTCTGAGGCTTTCTCCCAACGAAATCTAAATAAAGAAATCGGCTGAAACAGCAACTTTGATGGTTAATTAGCTTCGTTGAGAAAATCTCTGAGGCCAAATCTGGAAGTAAACATGCTTTGTTAGAGAGCGGCTTGTTTTCCTACGGAGACACGAGGCTTTGTCTGCACGTTATCAAACTGTGTGCATCCACGGCGCCTCTAAAAGGGGTCAGGGGTCAGGAAACCATAGTATCTCCTCAATTATCATGTCTGGTGAAGACCTTATTGAGCATTTAGTGTATTTTGCATTGAATGTCTTTTAACGACCCTTTAAATATGTATTTTTATCAAGAAAAACGTTTTAATGATCGACAATTCAATATATTATAACTTTATTTTGAAAATCCCATTGGAAGTCTTTGCCGCCAATAAATCAAATCAAGTTTTATTTATATGGCACATTTAAAAGCCATTTTTGGTCGAGCCAACTTGCTGCATGTACATGTAATAAAAAGACATTACTACAATCACAATAAACTCAGATTGACTGAAAACATTTTTGCTAGTAAGTAATCATTGATAAACTAATTATCAGGCAATATTTTTTGCACTGCACTTCTATTAATAACCTTTTAAATGTGTATTTTGACAACATTTTGGGTTGTGATTTAGTCACTTAAATGTCAACAAGTTACCATATGTTAATATTTTTGATGTTTTAAAAGCTTTTTTGCTAATACCCTTTCATTCTTTATCTTCTCGATACTTGATTTTCCAACTAAATGTAAGAACATTGGTTTAAAAGGTGGTTAATCAGCTATGATATTGCATTGGAACACACCGTAGTACTGCTTCTATGAGTTGACGGCCAGATCGAACGTGTGAGTACACTATTTCTACGTTAACACGTTTTCCGGTCATGAAAGACTTCTATGGATTTCTACCCATTAAGCCACCGTACCTCCAGACGGTCGATGTGTTTGCTGAGAAACATCTCACTTTTTCAAAGCGCTATTGTCTTCTGAATCAAGCTATTATCGTTTGCCATGATCTGCATGTCACAGATGTTACAATGTTCCTCAAGACATGCTTACCAAAGACCTCTAGAGATTTCTCTCCACTCAGGCCACCGTACCTCGAGTTGGTCGATGAGTTTGCTGAGGAACATCTCACTTTTTGAAAGCATTGTCTTCTATCTGAACTGAGCATGTCACAGATATCACCATGTTCCTAAAGACATGCTTACCAAAGACGTCCACAGATTTCTACCCATTAAGCCTCCGTACCTCAAGGTGTTTGATGTGTTGAGAAACATCTCACTTTTTGAAAGCATTGTCTTCTATCTGAACCAGGGGTGGTTCTAGGGGGGGGCCAGTGCCCCCCTAACACTGACCTCTGACCCCCCTGTGGCCCCCCTAAAAATGAAAAGTGAAAAAAATGAAAAATGTATGATTTATTACACGATTTATTGAATGACGGAATAGACGGAACTAACGTTATTCGTCATTCTAGAGCGGTGCACTCAGGACCCATTAGAGCGGTGCACTCACTTTCACTGTCCGGCTGAAGCGCGCGAAAAACAAACACTTTTCATCTCTGATCATCAGAGGCTGTTGCATCCAAGAAAGACTGATTGAAACCTACGTTTCGAGAGACTACCACGATAATTGAAGGTGAGTTAAACTATTGTATCCGTGTGATTGTAGATGTAAAGTAGAGATGTAACTGTTCATTGCCTTTATTTTTATATAAATATGGTGTTAGTGCAAAAATTGTACAATAACTTAAGCTGAAGCTAACAGTAATAACTATAAGATATATCTGAAATAAATAAGTGTACTGAAACAAATACCAATAACTGTATTGCATTGTTTTCTAATGCGCAATTACTTCATACTGTCTAGTTCTCTTTTTCGTCCTGCATTTATTGTGCCCCCCTCAGAAAATAACTGGCCCCCCAGTGGCCCTCCCAGTCAAATTGGTCTAGAACCGCCACTGGTCTGAACTAAGCATGTCACAGATATCACCATGTTCCTAAAGACATGTCTACCAAACACTTCTCCACGCAGACGTACCTCGAGGCGGTCGCTGTGCAGCACGATGAACCTCGTGGCGTTGATGCACTCCAGCTCGATGCTGACCTCCCCGGAGAAGGTGAAGTTGTCCATGTAGACGGCGATCCGCAGGTCGTAATGCCGCGGCCTCAGCGTTCCCGGCAGCCTCAGGTTTTTCCACGGCTGAACCCCTTCCTCATCTCCTCTTTCTCCTTTACTTCCGTTCAGTTTGGCGGACCCTCGAGATCCGGATTCGCCCGTCGCAACATCTCGACTCCCGCAGTCCTCGAATCGGACGCTGAGCACCACAGCCAACGCCGTGACGATGATGAGGGTGAGGATGCTCAGAGCGAAGCCCAACACGAGGCGCTTGTGCACCGTGATGTGCCGCTCCGTGGTGCGAGGGCGGACCACCACCGTCTCGGCCCATTGGTCCGAGAGGCCGCGGCCGTTCCTCATGGCGCCCGGGCTGCTGTCGTTTAGCCCCATAGCGCTAAAACAAAGGGTCCAACAGCAAAGAGATGCCTCCAATAAATGGGGTTTGGAGCAGAAAGAGATTCATTTATGCTAAAGTCTTTATCCAGATTGTAGAAGATTTTGACTGACAGAGACGTTTTGGTGTTTGATAGTACCAAATGTTCAGGGTCAAAGGTCAGAAAACTGATTTTGGATCAGAAAAAGATTCATTAATACCAAGGTCTTTATCCAGATTGTTTGCAGCAAATGTTTTTGTGTTTGAAGGTCCCAATTCTTCCCACTCTCAGTTCGTCAAAAACAGTAAAGAAATGTCCTCGAGGTGCAAATCAGAAACAGGTTTATGCTAATGTCTTCATCCAGCATTTTTCGTGCATCTGATGGTCCCAAAACTTCCCACTCTCAGTCTGTCAATCCTCCAGTCTGTCCGGCAGGTGTGTTTCTGAGAAGCTTCACCTCTGAACCTCTCTAAAAAAAGCGTCCTTCAGCTTCTCCACCTCGAGGTAGAAAACCCTCTCTGCTGCACGTCTTACATTTCAGGCAACAGAACTGACAAACCAGAAAAGATGAGATGGTCGTGTGCGTTTTGGTTTTGCGGTGAGGAGAGGAAGAATAAAAAATCAATGCTGCATGGCTCGATTTCAAGATCTACAGGAGGCAGAGGAAGAGGAAGGACAGGAGGAGGGGGGGGGTATGTTGTTCAGGATGTGGCTATACAGTGAGCGTATCATCCATAGGCCTTCTCTGGGAATCAGCTAAACCTAGAAGACAGAAGAAAGCCTTGTTACAACCTGATTTGTCGGGAAACAATCTGAAGCAGCTGAATTTGCACATTAAAAAGCACTTTTCGATGGACATTATTCATTTTGAGCTTTAAAAATGGTAATTTCATCAACATGCATAGTCTTTTTCTGGGAATCAGCTAAACCTAGAACACAGAAGAAAGCCTCCTTACAGCCCTATATGCTGAGAAACAATCTGAAGTTACACTTTAGCTGAATGTGCACACATATTTTGCGCTAAAAAGCACTTTCAGATGATGGAAATTACTGATTTTGAGCTTTAAATATATATATATATAAATATTATGGTAATTTCATCAACATGCATCAGCGAGCATATCATCCATGGCTTTCTCTGGGAATCAGCTAAACCTTGAAGAGTGAGAACTGGAATAAAGCCTTGACACAACCCTATGTGCTGCCAACCAACTGAAGTCACACTATAGCTGAATTTGCATTAAAAAGCACCTTGAGATGATGGAAATGACTGGTTTTGAGCTTTTCATCAAGGCATAGGCTTTCTGTGGGAATCAGCTAAACTTTGAAGTGGTTATAAAGCCTTCGACACCACCCTATGTGCTGCCAACAAAGTGAAGTCACACTTTAGCTGAATTAAAAAAGCACTTTCATGGGATTAAAATGTCTCATTTTGAGCTTTAAAAGATGTTATTTCATCAACACGCATCCCAACTGATCCTAGCTCACACTCACAGCAGGGGGTATTTTCTCCAGGTCGTCATAAAGTTAATTTGTTCTGAGTTAGAACTGCAGTGAGGCATAAACGAATCCCTATAGGACTATTATGGGATTATTATTATGATACAGTGGGACATTAGGGTCAGTATTAGGAGCCACTGATGCACTCGAGTATCTCCAAGACTATTATGATTACACTTCAGGTTTGGAGTCCGGTAAAGATCATAGTCGACAAATTATCAGCCAATATTTTGCATTTTGACTCAATTATTAACCATTTAAACCATAATGTGTTTAGAATGACAACGTGTGTTACCCAGGACTTGCTTTTTAACATGAAAAACCCAAGTTAACATTTTATAAGACAATTTTTAGCATCATATTTCTCTTAATAGCAATTTAAATGTGCATTTTTGTCAAGAAATGTACTATATTTGTCACAACTGTTGATTTAAATGTTGTTAGAGACGTGTTTTAGTTACTTTAAATGTGAAAAAGTCACCACATGTTATTCAAATAAAATAAAAATACATGTATTGTTATATAATGAAGAATTGTAAGACTTACCATTTAAGAATATTGAATTAAAAGGTTATTTTCCAGGTATATTTGCATTGAAACCAACCAGTTGAATGGTTTAAACTCCAGCTCATAATGTTCTTTCTCCGTTAATATTCTGCAGATAACGGTGCTTCCTCCCGGTAATAACTCTCCCTCTCGGTCCTCGGGAGGGTAAATTGATGATTTACGGTCAGCACGGGGGTTATTTCACCGTGCAGGAGGTGGTTCACTCCACCGGGGCTAAACAGTGCCCCACAGATCGTGATGGATGAGAGATAGATTCAGAATGATTGATGCCGGGGGATATATCGATCCGGTGGAGGGGGCAGAAACCGGGGGAAAGAGGCTGTTTTTATCCGGTAGAAATCCAAGAATCAATGCAGCCTTTACCGAAATCAATCCGGTTTTGAACGTGAACGTTATCCAGTACCTGGGTGAACGGAAACCCGGTGATGGTGGGGTCTTATTATAAAGAGAGACCTCAGTCCTGAGAAGAACCGGGGCCTTTTCCCGTTAAAATCAAAAACACCTGCTTTTGTATATGCTCTTATTTACCGAGGGTGAATTGTCAAGTGCCACCGGGACTGTCCGTTAAACTGATCCGTTAGTTTGAACACAAGGAGTTGACTGTTAAACGTCAGAAATCCGGTACTGATCCGTTAAATCAACCGGGAATCCGTTACAAGAGCAAACATCAGGGGAACATTTAGAAACAGATCAAACACAAAGTGATCTGTTCAAACACCGGGAATCCGTTAAAAAAAACAACTAATGGCCTCTTTAGTAACATTCACCGTTAAACCGTTAAACCAGCTCAAATGAAGAGTTGGCTGTCAGAAATCCGGTATTGATCCGTTAAATCAACCGGGAATCCATTACAAGAGACAACATCATTTTTTAAACGTCACAGATCAAACACCGGGAATCTATTGTAACAGTCACCAGGACTTTCCGTTAAACTGACGTTAAAAACCGTTATAGACACAACTAAATCCGTTATTGGTCCGTTAAACGAACCGAGAATCGGTTATTTAAAACAAACTAAGGGTCTCTTTAGTAATTGGTCACCGGGACTGTCCGTTAAAACACCTCAGATGTCAGTTTGAACACGAAGAAATCCGGTATGGAGTTGGCTGTCATAAATCCGGTAGCCTATTGATCCGTTAAACCAACCGGGAATCCGTAACAAGAGGGAACATTTTGAAACGTCACAGATCAAACACCGGGAATCCGTTAAAAAAACTGGGTCTATTTCTTTTTTTAATGCTCGTTAAATCTCTACCGGGATCAGGTAAAGGTCCCTGATCCGTTAAAGAGCTCCATCATTAAACCTTGGTCCCTCTCCATTAAATCCAAAGTAATGAACCGGGTCCGGTGGATTATATCCCGGGTCTAAAACCGGCTCAGACCCCTCCGGTGCTCCGGGGTTTCACCGGATCATCCTCAACTTTTTAAGCCCGCAGAGAGCTGCTGCTCCCGGTGAGGGAGAAACGTATTCATTAACCGAGCAGGAGGTGAGGAAGATGATGAGGAAGAAGAAGAAAGTCTCAGCTACCGTTCAGCTGAGAGTCCGCGAGCGGTGTGATGAGACTGAGCGCGAGCTGCTGCTGCTGAGAGGGAGCGAGGCACGCGAGAGGGGGGGAGAGAGAGGTAGAGAGTGAGGGAGGGAGAGAGAGAGAGAGAGAGAGAGAGAGAGAGAGAGAGAGGAGAGAGAGAGAGAGAGAGAGGAGGGAGCGAGGCACGCGAGAGGGGGGGAGAGAGAGGTAGAGGTAGAGAGTGAGGGAGAGAGAGAGAGAGAGAGAGAGGAGGGAGCGAGGCACGCGAGAGGGGGGAGAGAGGTAGAGAGAGAGAGAGAGTAAAAGTACTAACACTACGCAGTGAAAATATACTCCTATAAGTACTTAAAGTATTCAAAGTAGGAAACATGGAACAAAATCATGAATACATTAAAATAATAATAAATATCTTCCCGAGCTGCAGCTGTGAAATATCTTTACACAAAAAATGATTTAAAAAATCAAAATAAATGTGTATAAAACTACATAAATCTACTTTTACTCAAGTACAGGATCTGAGTACTTCTACTTTTACTAAAGTACAAGATCTGAGTACTTCTACTTTTACTAAAGTACAAGATCTGAGTACTTCTACTTTTACTAAAGTACACGATCTGAGTACTTCTACTTTTACTCAAGCACAAGATCTGAGTACCTCTACTTTTACTAAAGTACACGATCTGAGTACTTCTACTTTTACTCAAGCATAAGATCTGAGTACTTCTACTTTTACTCAAGCACAAGATCTGAGTACTTCTACTTTTACTCAAGCACAAGATCTGAGTACTTCTACTTTTACTAAAGTACAAGATCTGAGTACTTCTACTTTTACTAAAGTACACGATCTGAGTACTTCTACTTTTACTCAAGCACAAGACATGAGTACTTCTACTTTTACTAAAGTACAAGATCTGAGTACTTCTACTTTTACTAAAGTACACGATCTGAGTACTTCTACTTTTACTCAAGCACAAGATCTGAGTACTTCTACTTTTACTAAAGTACAAGATCTGAGTACTTCTACTTTTACTAAAGTACACGATCTGAGTACTTCTACTTTTACTCAAGCACAAGATCTGAGTACCTCTACTTTTACTAAAGTACACGATCTGAGTACTTCTACTTTTACTAAAGTACACGATCTGAGTACTTCTACTTTTACTCAAGCACAAGACATGAGTACTTCTACTTTTACTAAAGTACAAGATCTGAGTACTTCTACTTTTACTAAAGTACACGATCTGAGTACTTCTACTTTTACTCAAGCACAAGATCTGAGTACTTCTACTTTTACTAAAGTACAAGATCTGAGTACTTCTACTTTTACTAAAGTACACGACCTGAGTACTTCTACTTTTACTAAAGTACACGATCTGAGTACTTCTACTTTTACTCGAGTACAAGATGTGAGTACTTCTACTTTACTCAAGTACAAGACCTGAGTACTTCTACTTTGACTAAAGAACCAGATCTGAGTACTTCTACTCTAGTAATCTGAATACTTCTCTGGTGGATTATGAAGTGATGCAGAAAGAAAAATATGTATTTAAGTACCTACAATTTCTACAAATACTTACATTTGATTCGCTGGAACTGCGAAAAGTTTCATACGAAAAATGAGAAACAATTAATACCAAAGATGCTGTCTCTGTAAACCCACTACTCACTTCAGGTGTACTTTAAAAAACTGTTGGAAAGTGTACTCAAAGTTTCTCAATAGCTGGCCGGCTCTGTTGTGATTGGTCAACCGCTTAGAGATGCCCCGCCCCTAGGGATGCTCCGATCGGCAATTTTGGGGCCGATCGACGGAATCAGTATCGCCCGATACCGATCCGATCGAGTGGGCGGGGCCTATGGGGATCTTCCATTTAAAGTGATGTTGAAAACTCAGTTAATGAGGATCATTCTCTGGAGCTTCCACAAACTAACATCATTAGTACATTCAAATGAAGTTCATTATTCAAGTTTACATTCACTTTGGAGACTCTCTCTCTCTCTCTCTCTCTCTCTCTCTCTCTCTCTCTCTCTCTCTCTCGCGTGCCTCGCTCCCTCCTCTCTCTCTCTCTCTCTCTCTCTCTCTCTCTCTCTCTCTCTCTCTCTCTCTCTCTCTCCCTCCTCTCTCTCTCTCTCTCTCCCCCCCTCTCGCGTGCCTCGCTCCCTCCTCTCTCTCTCTCTCTCTCCCTCCTCTCTCTCTCTCTCTCTCTCTCCCCCCCTCTCGCGTGCCTCGCTCCCTCCTCTCTCTCTCTCTCTCTCTCTCCCTCCTCTCTCTCTCTGTCTCTCTCTCTGTCTCTCTCTCTCTCTCTCTCCCCCCCTCTCGCGTGCCTCGCTCCCTCCTCTCTCTCTCTCTCTCTCTCTCTCTCTCTCTCTCTCTCTCTCTCTCTCTCTCCCTCCTCTCTCTCTCTCTCTCTCTCTCTCTCCCCCCCTCTCGCGTGCCTCGCTCCCTCCTCTCTCTCTCTCTCTCTCTCTCTCTCTCTCTCTCTCTCTCTCTCTCTCTCTCTCTCTCTCTCTCTCTCTCTCCTGACAGCCCGTCAGTATCTCATGCAGCTCACTGACCCGACAGTGAAGAATAAACTATGTATAACTAGTGTAGCTTGTTCCAGAGGTAGATCAAATGGCACAGTGTGTTAGGTCTAACTCTTAGTGTGTGTTGCTCCGCTCTCCGGTCCGTCACAGCGGGCGGAGCTGCAGGATTTCTGCTTCACGTTGCATTCCGCTATTTTACTGTCTTTTTCGGACACCTTGAAATACTGCCAGACCGGTGAAGCCATGTTTGCGAGCTTGTTTAGCCGCGCACCGAGAAAAATGCCATGTATTTTTACGTCATGTGATCGGCTCTCCTGATCGGCATTTACAGAGAGCACCGATTGATCGGCAGAGAGTGAGTATCGGCCGATCAATCGGAGCATCCCTACCCTCTCCCCTTAACCTATCACAGACAATGTATTGGTTTTTTATGATATTTTTTGTGAACTAATTACTCAAAGCATGAATCATTTTATTACATCAAGGACAAAGTGTGTAATTTGTTGCCTTGATGATTACGTACAATGTGTTGGAGCGCTAGCCAATAGAAGTACAAGTGTTCTTTAGTGATGTCACTATCTTCCAGAACTTTGTGACGTTAGCCTCTGCAGACCGTTTACATGCACTTACACTTATAGAGCGCACGACAGGAGGGACATCCCTCGTAAGGATAACAGGGCCTCTGACAGCGAGTACTTTACTGAAGTATATTTATAGTTTATTAATTGATTTGATGACACGTGTGTGTGTGTGTGTGTGTGTGTGTGTGTGTGTGTGTGTGTGATGTGAGAGGAACATGTGACACACTGACAGCTGGGGGACATATTGATTCTGCACACGACATCAACAGATAACAGTGTAGTGCTATGAGAAGTCTATAATATGTGTGTGTGTGTGTGTGTGTGTGTGTGTGTGTGTGTGTGTGTGTGTGTGTTTACAATTTATATACTTATTGAAAACAAGCTACAAAATGTAAAACCTTGGAAAATGCCCTTTAATACTTTTTAATAGCCTTAATTTTCGCTAAATTGATTTATCAACTTGTACTTTTTAAGACACCCTGTTCTTTCCGCTCTGGTTTTAGTCTCCACCACCTAAGGGAAAGATCGATCTCTTATCGTAGACTTAAAACATATTAAAAGTTCACTAAAAGTTTTACAATTATTAGAGACTCCTTTAACATTGTCTTTAATGCATTCTCATTATAAAATATGTTGATTTTATGCAACATTTTGCCTGTTTTTGGGCTGAGAGTTAGACCGTTAGCTTAGCTTAGCACAAAGACTTGAAACAGATGGAAACAGCTAGCATGGCACTGCTCAAAGGTAATACAAATACACCTCTAAAGTTGACTTATTTACATGTTCTTCCTCCTAAGTTGGAACATATCCAAAGCAATAAAGAGTCTGCTCGTCTTCTTCACTGTTTCCAACTCATAGCAGGAAACATTTCTCAAGTAGTGACTTTATTGATATTGAAATCGTTCCGGTTATTAATGATACTTCAGTGTGTGTGTGTGTGTGTGTGTGTGTGTGTGTGTGTGTCAACAACATGATTCTGTGACGCACTTGAGTCACGTTTCTTAATAGTACGGGTATTAAAACAGCTTTTAATGTTTGTTTTTACAGATTTATTCAACATTCATTAGTTATTTTCCTTTTTTCCTTCAGGTTTATTATGAGTTTTCAATTGAACATTTACTCGACATTAAGGGAACTCTGCCTCCCTGATGTTCTTTAACAACGGTTTAACACTTTTGTGCTTAATATGCAACCATCTTCAAAGTAATTACGTTCCAAGAATGCAGGGTTGTTGGTTGTTCCTAGAGTCTCTAAAAGTACAATGGGAGCCAGAGCCTTTTCTTATCAAGCTCCACATTTGTGGAATCAGCTTCCAGTTTGTGTTCGGGCGGCAGACACCCTATCCGTTTTTAAGAGTGCGCTTAAGACCTTCCTTTTTGATAAAGCTTATAGTTAGGGCTGATTAGATTCAGCCCCTAGTTTTGCTGATATTGGCTTAGTTTGTCGGGGGACATCTTACTTCTTCCTTCTCTCTGTCTATACCTGTGTACTCTCATGTTCCGATTAACCCAGCTTCCCCAAATGTCTTTCTTTTTGGTGTCTATATACGCTGGGATCCGGAGTCATGGATGATCCTGCGGTCCTGTGTCCTGCATCGCGAGCCCTGGATCTTGAGTCGTGGCTGTGGTCCTGGATCATAAGTCCTGGATGGATATCCTCGTGGATTCATCTTCCTATTATACACACATGCATTTCCAAACATTTGGACTACCTATGTTGCAAATGTATTATCTTTTCAATTTACACACGGCATCTATTGCACGTCTGTCCGTCCTGGGAGAGGGATCCCTCCTCTGTTGCTCTCCCTGAGGTTTCTCCCATGTTCCCTTTAAACTGTGGGTTTTCTCCGGAAGTTTTTCCTTCTACGATGTGAGGGTCTAAGGACAGAGGGTCTAAGGACAGAGGGTCTGAGGACAGAGGGTCTAAGGACAGAGGGTCTAAGGACAGAGGGTCTGAGGACAGAGGGTCTGAGGACAGAGGGTCTGACAGAGGGTCTAAGGACAGAGGGTCTGAGGACAGAGGGTCTGAGGACAGAGGGTCTAAGGACAGAGGGTCTGAGGACAGAGGGTCTGACAGAGGGTCTAAGGACAGAGGGTCTGAGAACAGAGGGTCTGAGGACAGAGGGTCTAAGGACAGAGGGTCTGAGGACAGAGATTATTGAAAATAATTTCTCTCCAGTTTGACTTTATTGGAGGTTCGGTCATTAACCATGTGTGTGTTATAGCTAATAAAGATAAAACACATCTTGCAACAATATGCTGCAATAATAGTCACCGAAACGTTCTGTATTTCCATTTTATCTTCTTCTAAAATGACCAAATATATGCAGCTTCAAAGTGAATGGACATATTCCCATCTGTCTGTTATCCTTTATGCCCCATGAAGAACGTGCAGTGCTGGAACATCAGTATTTACGTATCACAACATCTTGTGTAGGAATATGGAAATACATCTGAAGGACCAATTGTTTCCATGCAGAGACTCTTATGGGAACATTCGGCAGCTGCATCACACTTTTGTACCATCACGACGTCTGTGTGTAAACTAGCTTTGACATTATACTACATTTGATATAAAGCCACTTACAATAAGTCGATGTATCTCTAACCATTTTAATGCTTGTTTCAATTAATGTCATAAAAACGTAATTACTTTCAATCAATCAATGTTTATTTATATAGCCCAATATCACAAATGCTACATTTGTCTCAGTGGACTTCACAGTTTGTACAGAATATCAGTATGACAATACGACACCCTCTGTCCTTAGACCCTCTGTCCTCAGATCCTCTGTCCTCAGACCCTCTGTCCTCAGACCCTCTGTCCTTAGACCCTCTGTCCTTAGGCCCTCTGTCCTTAGGCCCTCTGTCCTTAGGCCCTCTGTCCTCAGGCCCTCTGTCCTCAGACCCTCTGTCCTTAGACCCTCTGTCCTTAGACCCTCACATCGTACAAGGAAAGACTTCCGGAGAAAACCCACAGTTTAAAGGGAACATGGGAGAAACCTCAGGGAGAGCAACAGAGGAGGGATCCCTCTCCCAGGACGGACAGACGTGCAATAGATGCCGTGTGTAAATTGAAAAGATAATACATTTGCAACATAGGTAGTCCAAATGTTTGGAAATGCATGTGTGTATAATAGGAAGATGAATCCACGAGGATATCCATCCAGGACCTATGATCCAGGACCACAGCCACGACTCAAGATCCAGGACACAGGACCGCAGGATCATCCATGACTCCGGATCCCAGCGTATATAGACACCAAAAAGAAAGAGATTTGGGGAAGCTGGGTTAATGGGAACATGAGAGTACACAGGTATAGACAGAGAGAAGGAAGAAGTAAGATGTCCCCCGACAAACTAAGCCTATATCAGCAAAACTGGGGGCTGAATCTAATCAGCCCTAACTATAAGCTTTATCAAAAAGGAAGGTCTTAAGCGCACTCTTAAAAACGGATAGGGTGTCTGCCGCCCGAACACAAACTGGAAGCTGATTCCACAAATGTGGAGCTTGATAAGAAAAGGCTCTGGCTCCCATTGTACTTTTAGAGACTCTAGGAACAACCAACAACCCTACATTCTTGGAACGCAATGCCCTAGTAGGACAGTAGGGTATCTCAGCTGGGAGGCTGTTCCACAACGAGCTGCCTTTAACGGAGAGGACATTTTGTCCAAAAGTGGTCCGTCTGCGGTGGACCTCACAGTCTCCTCTGGTTTCTGACCCAGTGCAGCGTCCAGTGTGTTTTCTGTGGATGAATTCCCCTAAGGGGGGGGGGGGGGGGGGGGAAGTCCATGTTAACATTTAAAAAAAAAAAAAAACACTTTTAAAAGATGTAAAATTGTCAAAACTCAAGAAATTGTGTTTCTCAAAGATGGTACAGTGGTGGTATGAATATGGCTTTCTGTCAAACACCTGGATAGCTCTCTTGAACAGCTGTTCTATGGGTTTCAGGTTTGTGGCTCAAGCAAACGACCAGTTTGTCAAACAGTATTCAATGTGGGATAGAATCATACAGTGTAATATATTGATGAAACAGGGCTTTTTTGAATTAAAATGACACTTGGAGCGATGAAAATATGTTTAAAATATTTTTTCACAGCATTTATTTGGTAAACAATCATTAAACATGTGTTATGAATCTGTGTTTGGTGGTAGATTTAAGGTCAGGTGCGTTTCAGCAAGGCGACACTGATTAATCTGCAGCTCATTAGTATTCACGCCGCCAGCTGTGTGATTCGCTGACGTCACGACCTGCCAGGCGTCTGATTGGCTATCACATGAGCCATTAATTTTACAACAATTGGAGTTTTCCCGCCCGTGTGTGTGTGTGTGTGTGTGTGTGTGTGTGTGTGTGTGTGTGTGTGTGTGTGTGTGTGAGAGAGAGCTTTTAAAGCTAAACGTCTCCTTGCAAACAATCTATAGATGCGTTTCCTGTCAGCTTTATGTCAGATTCACTGAAGCCAACTGATAGTTTTTACCTCTCTCTGTCAGATGAAATGCTTTTGTCCAGAACCAACCGTAGAGCGAGTTCAACTCATGGTCAGGAAGTTTGTGCCAACACACACATATCGAACCAACACGTGAATCTGCATCAGGATTTACAAACTGATTTTTAAACCTGTCTGCAGAGATCGGCCTTTTATTTCATTTGTATTCTGCACATTCCTTCTTTAACTTCTTATGTTATTATACATATTTTAATTGTATATTCTTATACTTCTACTATAAGTGTTCATATAAACATTTTCCGAAAATATTAAAAACATAATAACATTGAAGCCTATCGGCAACACCAGCAGGTCTTCAGAGTATGGGACACACACACGCACAAACACACAAACACACACACACACACACACTGCACGGCCAATTAGAGTCCAATTCCAGCAAACTGAGGAAAGGTGGGAGACAGAGAGAGGGGGGAGGTAAGTGGGGGAAGATTGGTGTCAAGTGAAACACACACACACTGAATGTGTATCCCTTGTTGGGAGTGTGTGTGGTTTCTGCACTTGACATCAATCTAACAGCAGCAGTGGAGGAATAATAAATAAAAAAATGTGGCAGTATGTCGGAGGCTTAAAGCTGAACACATACATATTTTAAAATTCCTTGACAGCAGAAACACATCCACGATTCAATGACTTCCTGTGGTCAGAGTCTCTGTGGTTAACACAAGATGAAAATATTACTATTCTACGACATTAAATACGTCGGTAAATTCCCCACTGGTGAACTTAAAAATGGCGGTTGCTATCAAGTGTCTAAATGAGACGACTAAACATCATCACACCGAACATTAGCCGTCTTTAGCTTAGCGGTGGTGACGTGAAGTCATGTGACCGTGCTGTAGTTCCTTTATAGCCCAACATTAGCCGCCTTTAGCTTAGCGGTGGTGACGTGAAGTCATGTGACCGTGCTGTAGTTCCTTTATAGCCCAATGTTAGCTGCCTTTAGCTTAGCGGTGGTGACGTGAAGTCATGTGACCGTGATGTAGTTCCTTTATAGCCCAACGTTAGCCACCTTTAGCTTAGCGGTGGTGACGTGAAGTCATGTGACCGTGATGTAGTTCCTTTATAGCCCAACGTTAGCCGCCTTTAGCTTAGCGGTGGTGACGTGAAGTCATGTGACCGTGATGTAGTTCCTTTGTAGCCCAACATTAGCCATCTTTAGCTTAGTGGTGGTGACGTGAAGTCATGTGACCGTGCTGTAGTTCCTTTATAGCCCAACATTAGCCACCTTTAGCTTAGCGGTGGTGACGTGAAGTCATGTAACCGTGCTGTAGTTCCTTTATAGCCCAATGTTAGCTGCCTTTAGCTTAGCGGTGGTGACGTGAAGTCATGTGACCGTGATGTAGTTCCTTTATAGCCCAACGTTAGCCGCCTTTAGCTTAGCGGTGGTGACGTGAAGTCATGTGACCGTGCTGTAGTTCCTTTATAGCCCAACATTAGCCACCTTTAGCTTAGCGGTGGTGACGTGAAGTCATGTAACCGTGCTGTAGTTCCTTTATAGCCCAATGTTAGCCGCCTTTAGCTTAGCGGTGGTGACGTGAAGTCATGTGACCGTGATGTAGTTCCTTTGTAGCCTAACATTAGCCTTTTACTTCAGAAATCATAAAGTGGTGTTACATTACATTACATTACATTACATTGCATTTAGCTGACGCTTTTATCCAAAGCGACTTACAATAAGTACATTCGACCAGGAAGACACAACCTTGAAGAAAACAGAATCATAAGTACATCAGGTTTCATAGAGCCAAAACACTTCAAGTGCTACTCAACTGGCTTTAGGTAAGCCAGTCCTTTATTAGTATATAAGTGCTTTGTTAGTAATTCTATCGCTCGAAGTGGAGTCGAAAGAGATGAGTTTTCAGTCTGGAAGGTGTGTAAGCTTTCTGCTGTCCTGATGTCAATGGGGAGCTCATTCCACCATTTTGGAGCCAGGATAGCAAACCCACGTGTTTCTGCTGATGGGAACTTGGGTCCCCCTCGCAGTGCGGGTGCAGCGAGCCGTTTGGTTGATGCAGAGCGGAGTGCACGTGCTGGGGTGTACGGTGTAACCATGTCCTGGATGTAGGAAGGGCCAGATCCATTCGCAGCATGGTACGCAAGTACCATTGTCTTGAAGTGGATTCTAGCAGTTACTGGAAGCCAGTGGAGGGAGCGGAGGAGCGGCGTGGTGTGGGAACATTTAGGAAGGTTGAAGACAAGACGAGCCGCTGCATTCTGGATGAGCTGCAGAGGTCGGATGGCACATGCAGGGAGACCAGCCAGGAGGGAGTTGCAGTAGTCTAGGCGTGAGATGACGAGAGCCTGGACCAGAAGCTTCGTTGTTGTGTTAATAGAGAACCGCAGTGACGCGTCCTAAAACCCGGAAGTAAGTTAGCATTTTTACCACGTCCGGTTCCTTCGATAAAAAGCATTTTATACACTTATTACATTTATTTACAGGATTTAGGAAACTATCTGAACTAAGGTCTGTGGTTGAGACACATTGAAGAGATGGATCACGTTTTATTCTACGACATTAAATCCATCAGCAGTGACCCCGCTGGTGATTTCTGAAGAGCTGACGTGTCTGAAAAACGATGGTTGTTACCAAGTGGCTGAATAGGACTAAAGAAGTTGTCGAGGCCGTTTTACGTCATTACGCCGAACACGTAAACACTCCTCTAAGTTAGTTTCTGTTCTGCTTGAAAGCAAGTCCCTGCCTCCTGATAACTGTTCAAACAAACGCTTCAACTCGTACCATTCAGAATCTGTATGTTTGAATATGGATCTTAAGTTGGCGTGACGTTGAAGCAGCGACCCTGCTGTAGCTCGTTTATAGCATCACGTTAGCATTTTGCTTCTGGCGACTAGATTTATGATTAGAAAATGATCAAAGTAGACATGTGGAGATTATCCTCTGAACAAAACGTGATCCATCTCTTAAATGTGTCTCAACCACAGACCTTATTTCCAGCTATTTTCCTAAACCCTATGGAGAAATTGCATTGGTTTTTGACGAAGGAACCGGAAGGAGTTTACTTCCAGGTTTTAGGACGCGTCACTGCGGCTCTCTATATGTGGAGATTATCCTGCTGAACTAAACTTGTAAGTATCATGTTGTTGTTAGACACAGACATTATATTCTGCAATAATCCCAAATCACATGTTGAAATCCCATTGGACCAGGGAGATGCTGCCTTCAGGGTCCAACACACAACATAAATATGTCCAGTCAAAATAATGTCTGTATTTTCACCATTAAAGCAAATAGACATGTTCTAGTAGTAAAAACGGTCTCCTTCAATTTCAGTTTTTTCCACCTTTACCTCATTGTGAATGAAAGCAGTGTGAGGTTGATGAAAATGTGTGAAGTGACCTCTGCAGAAATCTGTGTCAAAGACAGGGCCGTCCCTACAGGCCGATCACGCAGACTGCGCGGGGCCTCACCTCGCGGAGGGGGCCTCAACTGAGCCACACCTATGTGCTTATGCGGCGCAATTAGTGTGCTATTGCCGCTGCGAGGCTCGACCCCCCCCCCCCCCAAGTTGGCCAGGGACGGCTCTGGATAAAGACAATCTTCTTACCGTTTAAAGACATTCTCGCTCGGATCGATGGCGTCTGCTGGAGGTCGCTCGGCACTTTGAGGGTAAAGATATTCAGCGAACTGCAGGAATCAATTCTGTTGAACGAAAATAATTATTCATGTTATTTATTTGAACTTTTAATCTACACAACTGTACTTTTACTTTTGATAAGTGCATTTAGCTGTTTATACCTCTACTCTAAGTTAAAAAAAACACATTTATTTATAGTATTTCTATTTTTACTTTAAGTAAATGACAGTTTTGACACATTCGCTCCTCTCTCACTGTATTCATCTGTCATTTTATCATCTATCTCTACACAGTGTGTGTGTGTGTGTGTGTGTGTGTGTGTGTGTGTGTGTGTGTGTGTGTGTGTGTGACTAAACATGCAGTAAGTGTGTGTTTACGTTATTCACATGCAGGCATCTAAATCCATTTATTTTATTAATGTGTGTGATATGCTCCTGCCATACTGGAGGTGTCAAATTGGTTTACTGTGAGAGAGTGTGTGTGTGGGGGTGTGTGTTAAGATGACGCTGATTAAAAGTGAGATGTTTTGGATTGCCACACACACACACACACACACACACACACACACACACACACACACACACACACACACACACACACACACACACACACACACACACACACACACACACACACACACACACACACACACACACACACACACACACACACACACACACACACACACACACACACACACACACACACACACACACACACACACAGTAATTTGAGTGTTTCGAGGTATAACAGGCTAACACTGGTAATGTAATTTATGCAGATGAAGGCGAAGGAAAAGATGAATGAGCTCATTTGTGTTTGGACATCGGAGCTTTGTGATGTCCACGGTTAAACACTGTTTCAAAACGGGGACTGTAAAGAAAGAGTTCTAAATAGTATAAAAAAATACCTAAATCTTTTAATTCAGTAAAAAAAAAAGGCCATTCTAAATTAGAAAAAAATACTCTGTTACGAATAAAAGTCCGGCATTCAAAACCTCACTGAATAAAAGTATAAAAACAAACCTGAAGTACTAAAAGTCCTTGTTATTTATTCTATATATGCTATCATTCCTATTATCAATGCTAAAAACATATGATAGCATCTTGAGCTATGTTAGCAGTAATTAATGCTTAAAATACACATGTTGACCTATGATATGAGCAGATGCTAATATTAAGACATTTTGATATGCAAATAGTTATAAACGCAAAAAATGCTATGCTAGGAGCAGTGAAGAAGTGGTTAATACATTTTAAGCTATGCTAGCTGTAAATAATGCAAATAATCATCAGGATTAAGCTCTTAAAACGTCAATATCGTCATTTATTTTGTCATTTCAACAAAACAGCACATTTCTACCTTCTGTAGCAGTTTGCAGCAGGTGGACAACAACTTTGAGGTGTTAGCAGCAGCTAGCCTAGCAGCAGTTCATGCTAAAAACATAATGTCACATAAGTGTCACATTGCCATGTTTCAATTCACAAAATGCAGTTTGCAGCAGGTAGACAACATGTCATGGGTTTAGCAGCAGCTAGGCTAGCAGTGTTCACCTAAATGCAGTGTTTAAGCTAAACTAGCCGCACAGTTTGAGCTTAAATCTGTCAAACAGGTGAGTGCAAATCAGAAGCGAAGTGTGCAAACAGATTGAACAACAATGAAGCCTACCAGGTTGAAGCAAGAAGGGCTGAACATGTTTTAGGGTCCAAAGGCTGTTCAGCTAACAGGAGCAGGTCTGAATACTGAGGGTTAATCGGAGATGAGGAACAGGTGTAAAGGTAAATGTAGGTCAGGTGACTGAGGGCCTCTGGTGGACAGGTGGAGAACTGCAGCAACATGCTTGGATTTAATAGCTGCACATGTAACTGATTATGGGGGTTATTCCCTATCTTTATTCAAGAGCGTGGTATTTAAATTTGAGAGCATACTTTATGTATTTATTTCCCTCACCCTGTCCTCGCACTCAAATAGTGCCTGCTTGCACTTTGCTCTGCTTCTGCTCAAACTGTACGCTTGCACTCAGATATATTGCTGCTCACAGATTTTTTCTGCTCTCAGATTTATTCTGTGCGCGCTCGAAACTTTTGTGCAACAATCCTGTCAAAATCCCTCAACCAATAGGAGGCCAGGGCCCTTTCTCATTTCTCTAACTCCCCTCCTCGACTCCCCTCCTCGACTCCTATCCTCGAGACTTAGTCCCGCCCACAGGAGATGCGAGCCGAGGAGCCGAGGAGAGAGGAGGGGAAGCAGCAGGCGGTTAGAGAAATGAGAACTCCTCTCCTCTGAGCGGTCATTTTAAAGAGACGTCCATTAATGATGACAGGAGGCACAGCAGCCCTCTGTCTGATGGACAGATGAGTTCAAGACCACTTCTTTACTTTGATTCATTCACAGTGCGGTATAATGAGACAATAACAGGCTACAGATGAGGACACACACACACACACACACACACACACACACACACACACACACACACACACACACACACACACACACACACACACACACACACACACACGCACCTACAGCTCCTAAAACAGGCTACAGCCGTTGTGTATTTTATTTTGTGAAGCACTAAATGGTTTTAGAAAAATATGGACTCTTTGTTTGTAGATATCTACTAAACTACAGCAAATAAAGAGAGTAGGCCTGTTCTACTGAGTGATATATATTATACACACTGCTCTGCTTTCTGCACGGACCTCACAGCTGTTCTCTCTGGAAACATCGAGTCGCGATGAGAGCAGTTAATAAAATAATATCCAGGGGATGCATGCAGAGCTGTCATTGGCTGAGATAAGTCCGGCCGTGCGTCACGACTCTTTGAAACATCTCTGTTGCCGGAAATGCATCCACGAAGGAGCCGTGGAGGACCGTGGAGGACCCATCAGTGTATCCTCGGTTAGAGCTCCTCCAGAGAGCCTCCTCGATGCTCGATGCTCGGTCCTCGAAGTGCATTTAGAGAAATGAGATGTACTTCAACATGGCACGCTGAAATTCATTTCCGGGTCACTACCGGAGGACCGAGGAGTCGAGGAGGGGGATTTGATGAAATGAGAAAGTGCCCTGGTGTCCTTGCGGGTGCGTTCGCTTTACTTATTACAGCGTCCCGTAAGGGCGGTTACTCTTTGGTTTATAAACTCCCGCGCTCCACGGCTTTATAACATAGCATGTACGGCACTTGTTTTATTTTAGTCCCAGTCCGCCACTGAACGTAGCTATTATGTAAGGTATATATATATACTAACTGTGCTTACCCCCCCCCCCAAAAAAAAGTTGTACAGTGAAGTACATGTTATGTTATAAAGCCGTGGAGGGCGGGAGTTTATAAACCAAAGAGTAACCGCCTCCTATTGGTTGAGGGATTTTGACAGGATTGTTGCACAAAGTTTTGAGCGCGCACAGAATAAATCTGAGAGCAAGCGTACAGTTTGAGCAGAAGCAGAGCAAATCTAAGTGCAAGCAGGCACTATTTGAGTGCGAGGACAGGGTGAGGGAAAGAAATCAATAAAGTAAGCTCTCAAATTTAAATACCACGCTCTTGAATAAAGATAGGGAATAGGCCCCATAGGTGATGATTATTTTTTTACCTGGCTGCAGAGAATAAGATAAAGGAGGCTACATTTCAAAAATACCATTGAGTGAGACAAATCTTTATAAATAAGTTCAATTGTTCAGTCTTTTTATGTCCATGGATGCAGGACACTCGGATAATGATGAGTGATTTTCTGGAACTTTCTTTCTAACATTTTATGCTGATTAATATTCTATAATTCTGAAAGCTACAGGTGTGTGTTCTGTGTGAATGTCTGAAGGAGACAAAGAGACAAACAGACAGTTTGTTCATTATTTTAATTTCCTCCTAACGACTGCACGCTTGATGCATCACCATCTGGCACACACACACACACACACACACACACACACACACACACACACACACACACACACACACACACACACACAGTGATAATGCAGCCATTGAATCTAATGACAAGGCACCGCTTGTCGTTATGAGACTCCGGCTCAATCCGGAGCAAAGCATGATGGGTAGTCTGGCAGGTTTTGGCGGTGATTAGCTCGTCTGTTTGTCCTCACACACACACACACACACACACACACACACAATTACACACACTTTGGAGTAAAACAGAGTGTATGTGCTGTTGCCAGATAGTAAATAAAGAAGCCGCCGTGTTGCCAGGTCATCAGCGAGACTCTTGCTCTGCAGAGAGGCTGTAACTCAGCGTCGTGAATCATGTGTGTCAAACATTCACTGTGTGTGTGTGGGTGTGTGTGTGTGTGTCTCGGCACTTGAACTAAATTGCCCCCCTGGTACCCACAATGCATCTGGAGCTGGCATGAGTTTATGTATCTGTGTGTGTGTTTAAACCTCAGTCCAACGAACACACACACACACAGTCCGACGGTGACTTTGGATGAGGTGACTTTGGGAAATAATGTAACCATGACAACAACCACCACCATCTGTCAATCAAAGAGGGAGGTTACTGTAACAACCAAATAACTCTCCAAAAATTACAACATTTTTCAAATATTACTGTGTGTGTGTGTGTGTGTGTGTGTGTGTGTGTGTGTGTGTGTGTGTGTGTGTGTGTGAGTGTGTGTGTGTGTGTGTGTGTGTGTGTGTGTATGTGTGTGTGTGTGTGTGATCTAGCATTACTATACTTGTGGGGACCTAAATCTGTCTACACAGTCACGTGTGGGGACTCGCCTCCCTTATGGGGACAAATTGGAGGTCCCCATGAGGAGAGTCATTAATTTTAGGGTGAAGACTTGGTTAGGGTTAGGGTTAGGGTTAGGGTTAGGCATGTGTTGGTTATGGTTAAGGTTAGGATAAGTCTCCAGGAAATGCATGTAAGTCAATGTAATGTCCCCTGAAGTGATGTATACATGGTATGTGTGTATGTGTGTGTTTGTGCGTGTGTGTGTGTTGAGATTGAGAGAAACAGATCAGTAATGGATTTTATATATTTATATTCAGCAGGGGTTCGCAGACACTGCTCACTGCTACAGTACAGTACAACACACACACACACACACACACACACACACACACACACACACACACACACACACACACACACACACACACACACACACACACACACACACACACACACACACACACACACTCACACACTGCCCCTATATATCCATTACAAGTCATTTTGTTCCTCCCGCAGCATTTGTTGCTGAATAAAAAAAATCTGATTCAATCCCAAACGTTATCGTCTCGTGAGGAAGAGTTGCTTTTTACGATAAAAAACAATAAAGAAATGTAATAAAAAGAAAAATGGCGGCGGCAGATGCAGAGCAGCGAGATGCGATTTAAAACAAGGAGAGGAATCCTGCTGAAGAAACATTCAACAGGATTACAGGCGTCATTACACACAGCAGTATGGGGGATAATAAACAATATCATAAAATACAAATCCTCTTAAGGCCGTTAGGCAGCTGCTGCACGACAGGACAGATGACGAGCGTTATTCAATTAAAATGTTTCAGTAAGAGGGAAAGAAGTGGTAAATAAGGGAGTTTAATAAATGAACGTCACTTTAAGGCACCAAAATGTGCATTCAAATATGAAATATAGGGTAATATAAAGCAATATTACGTCACTTTAATACAGATTTGTATCAATTACAAGGCTTAGTTTGTCTGTCAGTTAGTCAGGAAAAAGTACTGGCCCTATTCCCATTAAAATACGTAACATTTTCGAGCAGAAAATCTAATATTTTAATACTTTTGTTGTAATTTCAAGGGTTTAAGTTGCGCTGGAACTAACTGGACATATATGTTCCAAACTCTGTAAATGTACAGGAACTGCCCGCCTCCTAACTGGAATGACAACTCGCAAAGTCGGCGTGATTTTTTGTCCAGAACTTGCAGCTGTTGATAACGTTTTGTAGTTCCAGGGTATCTGCAGGAATCCTGAAGTCAAATGTAAGACCTTTTTTAAGACCCCTTCCATACATTTTAAGACCTCATCGCCGCTTTGAGTTTTAACCGGTTACCTTGGCGACACACTTTACCTCACATTGACTATATACAGTATTGATTGTCCTTCCTCCTTATCTTCCAACCATTTGGACGCAGACTTGCATTTCCCCATAACGATGTTGTTTAACAACCGGCGTAAACGGACCTTCGCGCGCTATCAAGCAGTGAGCGATCCCACTGCACACCTACGCAATGATTACATTCAGGCAGACTGTAGAATACAACCTCTTTGGACCATTTAGATACTTATTGAAAACAAGCTACAAAATGTAAAACCTTGGAAAATGCCCTTTCATTATTTTTAATAGCCTTAATTTTCGCTAAATTGATTTATCAACTTGTACTTTTTAAGACACCTGTTCTTTCCGCTCTGGTTTTAGTCTCCACCACCTAAGGGAAAGATCGATCTCTTATCGTAGACTTAAAACATATTAAAAGTTCACTAAAAGTTTTACAATTATTAGAGACTCCTTTAACATTGTCTTTAATGCATTCTCATTATAAAATATGTTGATTTTATGCAACATTTTGCCTGTTTTTGGGCTGAGAGTTAGACCGTTAGCTTAGCTTAGCACAAAGACTTGAAACAGATGGAAACAGCTAGCATGGCACTGCTCAAAGGTAATACAAATACACCTCTAAAGTTGACTTATTTACATGTTCTTCCTCCTAAGTTGGAACATATCCAAAGCAATAAAGAGTCTGCTCGTCTTCTTCACTGTTTCCAACTCATAGCAGGAAACATTTCTCAAGTAGTGACTTTATTGATATTGTTTAAAAAAACATGAAATCGTTCCGGTTTTGAATGATACTTCAGTTTGTGTGTGTGTGTGTGTGTGTGTGTGTGTGTGTGTGTGTGTGTGTGTGTGTGTGTGTGTGTGTGTGTGTGTGTGTGTGTGTGTGTGAGAGTGTGAGAGAGAAACAGTGAATAGTGATGAAGCAGCAGAGTTCAGTCAGCTAAAATGCTAATCACACGTCCAAACCAAACCAGTTCTAATCAATCCTCCTGTCACTCCTACTTCGTTATTCCCTCCCTCCTTCTCTCATGTTCCCTAGTTCCTTTCCTTCTTTCCTCTTTCCTAACACTATGTCTGTCCTCATTTACCCTCCCTTATCTTACTATCCTATATCTCCTCTTCTTTACCCTTCCTTCCTCTCTGTATAGTGTTTTGTAGATGCTCTGCTATGAGAAGCAACGAAAACACATATGAGACGGTCAGATTGCAGACTAACGCATATATGGACAGTTTATAAGAACTCACTGCCAGAAGACTTAGATCCACAGTGTTGACATTTATTAAAAAAATAACTAGAGACCAACTCAATTAACCTTTCAGTGTGCTGTTTAGCCAGCAAAAATGCGATATATTTAGCTAGCGAACGTTAGCTATCTACATCTATCTATCTGTAAATCAAGCTTTCATACCCATCTAACAATCAAGCAAATGTTAGTAATTGAGCTAGCGAACGTATCCATCTATCCATAACATTCTGTCTAATGTTATGTTGATGTCTCGTTTAGGTCATAATGCCATTTGCTGGTTTCAGAGTTATCTAACCGACCGTACTCAATGCGTCACGTTGGGTAGGACTGTCTCTGACCCTGTCACCATGGAGAAGGGAGTTCCACAGGGCTCTATTTTGGGGCCCGTGCTCTTTTTATTATATATAAACAATATTTGTAATCAGATGCAATTTTCTACCTATCATATGTATGCTGATGACACTATTGTATACTCATGTGCTCCTTCTCTGGATATGGCCGTTTCCAATCTGACTTTATCACGCTGCAGCATGCGCTTCTTGATTCGATACTGCTATTGAACAGTAAGAAAACCAAAACAATGCTTTTTGCTCCCAAGTCAGCGTCCTCTTGCCTCTCCATTGAGAAATTGAAATTCACTCTTGGCTTCCTTTACAGACTTAAATGTTGTTTTTCAACTTCTTCCTGTAAAAGGTTGGTCTCTGGCTTATTCCTGTCCCAGCTGGACTACGGTGATACCATCTATAGATGTGCCTGTCCCACTGTTTTGGCCCAACTTGACCCACTCTACCATGCTGCACTGCGATACATATCAAATGCACCCTATAGGACTCATCATTGCAAACTGTATAGCCTAACTGGATGGTCCTCACTTACTATGCGTAGGATGCAGCATTGGTTTTTATTCATGTATAAAGCCATTTTAGGAAAGCTTCCACTGTACATATGTGCCAGATTTACTCCAGTTTGTGACTCTTACAGCCTCAGAACCAGTGCCTGGATACGGGTCCAGGTTCCTGCCGTGTGGACTGAGGCTTTATTATGACCCTTGGTCTTGGAATGACCTTCAATCAAGCCTCAAACTGACGGCACTTGTCTCAATAGCCTGTTTTAAATTGAAGTTGTCTGAGGTCCTTAACACCAGCTGCTCTTGCAGTAATAAGTAGTACCTTTCTTACTGTCCTAATGTGCACAATGTAGTGACTGCTTTTCGTCTTTTCGTTATGTTCTCTGTATTTTATATGTCTGTGTTATGTGTTATGTGTAACGTTGCTGCCTTCTTGGCCAGGTCAGCATTGCAAATTAGATTTTATCTCAAAGCTTTTTATCTGGTTAAATAAAGGTTAAATAAATAAAAAATCCATCTGTAACTCAAGCTAGCTTTCGTTCGCCATCTATCTATTTAGCTATCGTACCTTGGTGAAGGTGAAGCCGCCATCAACTATATTATCACCTTTACCTCCTCTGTCATTTCCTCGTTTAATTCCTCCTTCCCATCCTAAATTACTTTCTGTATATTTTGCACCATTTTCCTCTTTTCACTCTACCTCCTCTTCCTCGTTTGAAGCCAGAAATCAATGTGATCACTAATTGTGCTGGAAACAAACAGAAGTTGATTAATTCATGTTTGCGTTCTCTCTTTCTCTCTCGCGCTGATGAATGAGGAGAACTGTGGAGAAAACAAACTTGTTAACATGAGAAGAGTGTGTGTCTGTGTGTGTGTGTGTGTGTGTGTGTGTGTGTGTGTGTGTGTGTGTGTGTGTGTGTGTGTGGGTGCAGTAAATATGATCACTGCCTCGTTTAGCCCGCTGGCTAATTAGCATTCAGCGTGTGTGTCCATTTGTTGGTATTCACTGCTGTGAGTTGGGTGTTTATTTTCATTGAGTGTGTCTCTGTGTGTGTGTGTGTGTGTAGTCATTGATCAGAATGACAAATACTTATTATGGTGCCACTTTACGTGACCCCTTTTGACCCTGCAGGCAGTAAAAGTGTGTTTATTTGGGCATCTTGTTTGTGAGTGTGAATGTGTGTGTGGGAGCATTTGTCTATATGTGTGTGTTTGTGTGTGTGTGTGTGTGTCCTGCTAATGACTTGTCAGCTTCCACCACAAGTGCTAAAGGTGACGATTCCTCCCTCGATACACACACAAACATGCACACACACACACACACACACACACACACACACACACACACACACACACACACACACACACACACACACACAGAGATATAGACTTTCTATACATGTCACTCACAATCCAGGAATTATACACATCCACATGTAATGTATGTGTTGATGGATATGCAATAGAAACCAGCTAAGTTGAATATATTAGACACATTCAAACTGCATAATAACATCAACTCAAAGGATAAATGACTGGGTTCAAACACCGATAGCTCCTTGTTTTATAATAATAATCATAATAATAATTAAATAAAAGAAACATTTCCTGACCTAAAATGCACTCCAGGAATTAGACACATCCTTCTGTAGTGATAAATGTGCTCCTTATCGTATAACTGATGCGTTTATAGCGTGGTGATTAAAGTTTCATCATGAATGGAAGCAGACTGAAGTACAATGTGCTGAATCATTTGCAAACACACACACACACACACACACACACACACACACACACACACACACACACACACACACACACACACACACACACACACACACACAGTGTACGTTTTCATCCAGGGCTGCAATTCCAATCATGCATATTCATCCCGTTCTCTGTGTGAAGTCTGCAGAAACTTTTTCCCTCTGAGAATGAAACTCAGTCGGCAGCAGAAATATATTTGTCACTGGAAACTGGATTTTAATCATTTATGTTTTCATTTTAGTCGCTAAAGTTGAATAATTGCATAACAAATCTTGAATGTATTCACATCATTTAAATTGGTATTGTTTCGCCACCTGTTTTAAATGTATTGTTATTATTATTTATTGATTTATTTAATTTATTCTCATATTTTTATATACATATTTTTTCTTGAATATACGTTTTTTTAATTTTTTTAATTTGTATTTCTTTTCTTACATTAATGATATTTTGTAATATATTTTCTACTTTTATTATTTTATTTCATACATTGCTTTTTTCATAATTTATTTATATTTATAAACCATGACTATACAGCTAAAGGATTATAAAAAAAACGTTCAGAAAACCATTGACTTCCAGACAAAGGGACAGGAAGTGCTCAAATGCTGACTCATTTCCGTGTTTAGAGACTCAGTCCTGACCTACCTTTCTGGTTTTGTGGACCCCCATCATAAGAAACCAAAGAAAATGCTGCAAATGTTCTTCTTCTATGGTTTTCCCATCGACATGAAGGCGAATTTTGCGATACACAGAATCAGAAACACACTGAACTCATGAGGGATTATCAGAGCGAGGTCGCTGTCAAGACGTCCAGCGCTGTCAAGACGTCCAGCGCTGCGTGACGACTTCCGACCTCTGACCTTTGAGACGTCCGACCCTCTGATCCTCCGTCTCTCCGTGACTTTCCACTCCGAGGAGACTCACCTTGTTAAATAAAGCTTCATGTCTGCCATGCAACGCCATAAATCCTTCATCTAACACAGCCAGAGTGCCGATCGATATCTGTGTGTGTGTGTGTGTGTGTGTGTGTGTGTGTGTGTGTGTGTGTGTGTGTGTGCGTGTGTGTTTGTGTGTTTGTGTGTGTGTGGTCTCTGCTTTATCTTTTGACTGATAGCACTGGGGATTCTGTTTTAATAGCTGAATAGAAGCTCAGTCAAGGTCATTTTCTCTCATTCGTTTTGAGTTATATTCAGAATGGATATCAATGCATCTTTATTATTGATACCAGACAGTGTGTGTGTAGTCTTGTTGGTGAGGTTATTGTACATGAAGTGTGTCTTTGTCTTTGTGGAATTCAGACTGAAGGCAGCGTGAAGATTTGTTTCCCTGAGGCGATAGAAAACGATGCATTGAGTTTTGGATCGAAGAGTTTGAAGGTTTAAAGGAGGTCGAAACACACACCTTTAACAGAGGCTGAACAATGACGAGACACTTTCTGACATGGAAAACATGCAGGGTTAAAAAAGGAGCGATCAATAATATCTAGGCGTGTACCCCAATTACAACAAATAACTCAAATCAGATGTGGAAGTTGAATCAGGTCGACTTGCAAGAGAAAAGTTGGGATAAATACAGAGAAGATTTTAAATGTAATGGAAGTTGCTCAGGTGAAAACCTCTCTACACAAATTGGTTTATTTGTCAATTAAAGTTAAACATGTGGGTGTTTTCCTCTATACACCCTTTTTTTTAAATATGCCTTTTTCTCTTTTTTCAACATGTTACTTTTTTTTCAAAATGTCACTTGTTTTTTTTTATTGTTACCTTTTTTCCAGAATTTGTCTTTTCTTTTAAAATAATTTTGTGACATTAGGCGCTTTCACACCGGAGTACTTTTCCCAGGAATAGTCCCGATAGTTCCTGGGATTTTGCGTTCACACCAAAAAGATCCTTTTCCCCCCTTTTCAGTCCCTGCTAGAGAGCAGGTACTTTCCTGGGGAGGAAAAGGTTCCAATTTCTGATTGGCTGAGCGGATTGCAAACCACGCCCCGTAAAACTCTGAAAAGTTTTGTGAAGCCGCCATTTTATTTGCTCGGATTAGCATTATTAGCATTAGCATTAGCCAAGCGCACCAACGGAGAGAGACTAATTTATGGCAGCACAAAAGAAAACATGGGAGCGGTGGAGATGAGGAGGTGTCGGCGTCCTGGCGATTTACTCGGAAGGCATCAGTAGAAGCTGCTGGGAGTCCGGCCGGGGACTTCGGGCGGCAGGATACGCCGTGAAGTGGTTTGCGGCCTGCCAGTAAACCCAAAGCAGAAGAAGAAGAAGTGATGTCAGCGGCTTCATTTGCCTAATCCTCCCTCATGGAACTTATTCCGGTGTGAACGCGATCTGCTAGATAGTTCAGGAATTAAAGATTTCCGGGGAACTATTCCTGGGGAAAGTACTTGGTGTGAAAGCGCCTATTCTCACTGAAGAGACTTGCAATTATTTGCCCTAGACTTCTGCTTTCAGACGTAGTTAATTATGAAGTTATTACCCTATCCGATAATAATCCAAAGCAGAGGCAATAATGTAATATAATACATTATTTTACGTATATTAAATATTTATAGAGTCTTAAAGTTACAACCGGCCCTTTGAGTGCAACCTTAATGCTGATGTGGCCCGCGATGAAATTGAGTTTGAGACCCCTGCATTAGACTTATTTAGCATTAGAAAGCCACCGTTAATTTTATTTGGTTAATACAGCAGTTTGTAATAATAAGCTACAGCATACAATTATGTTGTTAGCTAGCTAGTTAGCTAGCTGGTAGCGGTGATTGTCACTTCCTGTGAGGGAACAGCAGCTGCAAGCTTTTCGAGGCAACACGTCATGGTCAAAATTCAATTCTGTGCACGTTTTCACAGTGTGTGACATCCAGTGTACAAATGGGATACAGAACATGTGCAATCACTTGAGCTAGATTACCCAATTCAACGCTAACGTGAGCACAAAATGAGCCCTCCTTTGCCAATCCGCATTTTTATCCAATTTCTATTCAATGTATTTCATTACACTAACTATCTGGGAATGTTATGACTGTTCTCATGAAGTTAATCCTGGATGTGGAGCCACCTCATGAAGGAAAGACAGGCTGAAATACAATGGTTGTCCAGGTGGTTTAACTCGATAAAAATAACATAAAGATAAAGATGTAAATTAAGGGTTTTCTAAAGGTCTAATTTAAATCTTACGGGGGTCCGACTGGAGGAAACATCTTGTTATTTGCCGACTGCCGATCATTTATTTTCAGTTGCCTTCTTTATTCCTCCGGCGTGTTTGTTAATTAATTACTTCTTTTTTTCCTATATAAGAAAAAGTGCAGTATGTGAGGAGGGGGATGCACAGAAACATGCTGATGGAGGGAGGAAAAGCTAAAGAAACATCGAAAAATGAAGAAATAAAATAGGGAGAAACTTTGACCTTAAAAAGTTCTCCTGGCCTCGTTGTTGGAACAAGTCGATGACACTCAGAAATATATAAATATTTGTATAAACCAATATATTTATATACATGTATTCCAATAGATTTTTTGCCCAAAAGGCTCTATATTATTCATCGTCATGGAAACGGATGCACCCCTCATTATGGGATGTTCCCCTTGAAATGGACCCAGGAGCGTCGGAATGCCAGGATGTCTGTGTGTGTGTGTGTGTGTGTGTGTGTGTGTGTGTGTGTGTGTGTGTGTGTGTGTGTATGTCGAAGTTTTAGCTCTGGTGGATGAGTAAATTAACAGTGTGTGTGTGTGTGTGTGTGTGTGTGTGTGTGTGTGTGTGTGTGTGTGTGTGTGTGTGGACAACTCAGCATTAAATCTCATTAGGAATTGAGGATGAAGGCGAGCTGGTCCATTGCCTGAGGAAACACACATACACACACACACACACACACACACACACACACACACACACACACACACACACACACACACACACACACACACACACACACACTCAGAGAGAGACACACACACACACACACACACACTATTCATAATAACTTACTGCCTTTATCCCAGTTGCCTGTTTGACTCTCACACTGCGACTCCTGATGAAGTTATTCTGCCCTTTCAAAATAAAGTACATCGAACCGTCTGCTATTTTGTTCTACGACATAAAATAAGTCCCCACTCGTCAATTTAAAACCAGCGATTGCTGACAAGTGTCCAAATGAGACGACTAAACGTCATCACACCCAACATAAGAACAAGAAAATCCAATTCCTTTTATGGAGGGAACCAGGGAAATGCTGCCTTCAGGGTCCACTGGGAGAAATACAACATCCCTGCACCACTCTATCAGCCTCATATTTACCATCAACGTTACATTTCACCATGAATTATCAATGCAAAATACCATCTGAATACTTTATGGTGAATGATGCACTAATATGCATTTCAAGTGTCATTAAGTATTTATATGTTTACTGCAGACTGTTGCTTCACAATTTGCCACAAATAT
>CM053263.1:18878607-18886107 GCA_028583405.1 Pogonophryne albipinna | reverse complement strand
ACGCACACACACACACACACGTTCACACACGCACACGTTCACACACACATACACACACACACACACACACACACACACACACACACGTACACACACACACACACACACACACACACACACACACACACACACACACACACACACACACTGGAACAAGAATCTGCTGACAGTTCTGGCTTCTTCTCTTCTCCTGTCACACATTTGTCTCAACAAGAGCTTCAGAGAGGGAGCTGGCAGCAGGAAGTACAGAGCGGTACTGAGGCAGAATAAATGAAATGAAAGAGGAAGCAGAAGGAGGGAAACATGAAGCCTAGCGTTGGATTATTCACTGGATATGAATGCACCAAACTTTTTCTTTCACTGTGTCCGTGTACATCGGTTCCCTGCAGGAGTTTACTGTAACACCCCTCCTTTCTGTAAAAGCAGACATGTATCTGAGCCAAAGTGAAATGTTCATGCAGTAGCTTTGCATGGTAGCTAGAACGACACATAAGAGAAGTGAACAAGTTAACAAGGAAGGGATGAGCAGAGGGCGGGATGAAGGGATATAGGGATGTAGAGCTGAAGGGATGAATGGATGTTGGTTAGTGTTAGGGCTGCAACAAACGACTAATTTGATAATCGATTAATGAAACGATTAATGAAACGATTAATCGACTATTCGGACTATTATGCCTTGCACAATTTCTCAAACGCTCTTATTTAGCCATCAACTTTTAGATTTAGCTTGAGGTTGTTTTAGGCATGTGGAAACTAACAATGAAGACAATAAAGATGAATACTTGATTCAAAAATACATATATTACTAAATTAACTAAACACATTTTGAACAAAACTAACATTGCTTTTTATTTAAATTAAATAAATAATATTTCACATCAAAAGAAACAACAGTGTTTTAACAAATGGTATTAAATAATCTGATGACTGAACTGCAAACAGAATAGCTGAAACTTTAACAAACTAAATAACTCAGTTACCTCTAATCATTAACCCATGTTTGTATCATGTAGTTAACTCTGTGTGTTGCTGCTAGCACACATAACACCTGACGTGGAAACGTTCCTCGTGGACGGGGCTACAGAGCTGCGAGAAAGACAGTCGAACCCGGTGCATTCCTCCGTCTGGATGTGGAGCGCTTTTGCTAAATGTTTAGACAAATTGCTCGTGTTACCGCCCTCACATGCTAAACTCTTATTGCACTTTAGGTAACGAGCATTGTCCACATCGAGACGGGTAAAGTTTAACCACCTCGGAGCGCGTTCTCTCCGCCATCTCCGCAGTGTGTGTGTGTTGCTTGCTGCATGTAGCAGAGTGTGTGTGTGTGTGTGTGTGTGTGTGTGTGTGTGTGTGTGTGTGTGTGTGTGTGTGTGTGTGTGTGTGTGTGTGTGTGTGTGTGTGTGTGTGTGTGTGTGTGTGTGTGTGTGTGTTGCTGCATGTATCAGCTGCGTGTGTGTAAACTGCCCCGCCCCCTCGCACACAGACGGGGAGAGAAAGATCTCTCTTCTGGATTGGAAAGATCGAAAATATATCATAGACGCATTTGTTTGTCTTTTTGCATATTAGAAACGTGTTGGCGACACTAAGACTGCGATATAATGCTTATGTAGCAATAATACATGACATGTATTTTTTAAATGTCTCCGGGACCGATAAAAAGACCAATAACGTTGGAGCTTAACGGCGCGTAAAACACACGTGATGATGTCACCAACAAATCGACGACTGAATTAGTTGGCAACTAATTTGGTCATCGATTTTAATCGATTAAGTCGATTCGTTGTTGCACCCCTAGTTAGTGTGATGCCCCGTGGGGTCATCTGGAGAGGGTGTGGCTGAGCTGCATCCAGCCGCATTGGTTGCAGTAACTCTGCAGGTGTTTCAAGCCTCTCTGTTTCCTCCTACAGGCACCCGGTTCGGTTGAGTATGTTCAGTTGCTTCACTTTGTCCACTTCAACACTCTCACACTCATACATGTCCATGCAACCCTCACCCTGCACTTACACTACGGATACCACTGACATCCACACCTCATGCTTCATTTGGTTTTGCACTTGGTAATTTGGCTGATTTGGACTACTTGCTTTAATACACATCTTTTGTTAAACCGTTGATATGGTGTGTCTTCTCTTTGTTGTGGCCTTTTGAGCCAGGTCATAACAGTGGGGGCTAAGGGGTGGAAGGGTGGAAGGGATGTGGGTGGAAGGGATGTGGGTGGAGGGATGTGGGTGGAAGGGATGTGGGTGGAAGGGATGTGGGTGGAGGGATGTGGGTGGAAGGGATGAAGGGTGGAGGGATGTGGGTGGAGGGATGAAGGGTGGAAGGGATGTGGGTGTTAGGGATGAAGGGTGGAAGGGATGTGGGTGGAAGGGATGAAGGGTGGAAGGGATGTGGGTGTTAGGGATGAAGGGTGGAAGGGATGTGGGTGGAAGGGATGTGGGTGGAAGGGATGTGGGTGTTAGGGATGAAGGGTGGAAGGGATGTGGGTGGAAGGGATGTGGGTGGAAGGGATGAAAGGTGGAGGGATGTGGGTAGAGGGATGTGGGTGGAAGGGATGAAGGGTGGAGGGATGTGGGTAGAGGGATGTGGGTGGAAGGGATGAAGGGTGGAGGGATGTGGGTAGAGGGATGTGGGTGGAAGGGATGAAGGGTGGAAGGGATGTGGGTGGAAGGGATGAAGGGTGGAAGGGATGTGGGTGGAAGGGATGTGGGTGGAAGGGATGAGGGTGGAGGGATGTGGGTAGAGGGATGTGGGTGGAAGGGATGTGGGTGGAAGGGATGAAGGGTGGAGGGATGTGGGTGGAAGGGATGTGGGTGGAAGGGATGTGGGTGTTAGGGATGAAGGGTGGAAGGGATGTGGGTGGAAGGGATGTGGGTGGAAGGGATGAAGGGTGGAGGGATGTGGGTAGAGGGATGTGGGTGGAAGGGATGTGGGTGGAAGGGATGAAGGGTGGAGGGATGTGGGTGGAAGGGATGTGGGTGTTAGGGATGAAGGGTGGAAGGGATGTGGGTGGAAGGGATGTGGGTGGAGGGATGTGGGTGGAGGGATGTGGGTGGAAGGGATGAAGGGTGGAGGGATGTGGGTGGAAGGGATGTGGGTGGAAGGGATGTGGGTGGAGGGATGTGGGTGGAAGGGTGGAAGGGATGAAGGGTGGAAGGGATGTGGGTGGAGGGATGAAGGGTGATGATGAAGGGATGAAGGGTGATGATGAAGGGATGAAGGGTGATGATGAAGGGTTGGTTGGTGGAGGGATAAGTGGATAAATGGATGAAGGGGTCAATCATTGATGGGACTAAGGGGTTGCTGTGGGAGGGATGAAGGGTGCTAGGTAGGAAGGGATCGACTGAGACACATACACTGAACAAAAATATAAACGCAACACTTTTGTTTTTGATCCCATTTTTCATGAGATGAACTCAAAGATCTAAAACATTTTCTATAAACACAAAATAACCATTTCTCTCAAATATTGTTCAAAAATCTGAAAAAATCTGTGTTCGTCGTCCATTACATACGCCTGCCCATACCATAACCCCACCATCACCATGGGCCACTCGATTCACAACATTACCCTAACCCTAACCCTAACCCTACCCCTAACCCTCACCCTACCCCTACCCCTCACACCAGATACTGACTGGTTTCCGGACCCCCCCAGACCCCCCCAATAAAGCAAAACTGCACGTTTCAGAGTGTCCTTTTATTGTGGCCAGCCTAAGGCACACCTGTGCAATAATCATGCTGTCTAATCAGCATCTTGATATGCCACACCTGTGAGGTGGGATGGATTATCTCGGCAAAGGAGAAGTGCTCACTATCACAGAGTTTTTCAGATTTGTGAACAATATTTGAGAGAAATGGTTATTTTGTGTATATAGAAAATGTTTTAGATCTTTGAGTTCATCTCATGAAAAATGGGAGCAAAAACAAAAGTGTTGCGTTTATATTTTTGTTCAGTGTAGTTGTGAGATTAAGTTATATACATCTACTTCCTGTTAAATAGTTTCCACTTAGACCTCCTGCTGAGGACATTTATCTACCCAGATGTTTAGAAGATTTTAGAAGAACTTCCAAAACAGCAGGAGTTTTTAAATTATCTTTTATAGAAACAGATGCTCGGCGCTGCGAATACACTGTAATGATTCATGAGAGCCATGAACTGCAGAAAACAGAAAAGTAGAGAATGTAATAAAAAGCTTTAATATTTAATGTCCGACGCCCACTGGTTCTCATGTAGGTGTCAGGGGGAAGCACTCAGGACTGGGAGTGCTCCTGTTTTCTGTCCAGTGGCCCTTGACTTTTGGTTATTGAACCTGATGTTTTTACATAACTTCATGTTTCAGGATCACTATCGTTTAACCGCTCTCTGACCCGCTGAGAGACAAAAGAACTGACAGGAAATGAAAAACAGGCTCTGAACTCATGCTTTGTAACTCTTGTTTCTCAACAGAGGCTGAACACACACTTGTTGTGAGTCACAAAGATCAAGACTGCATCTATTTATGGTGTGAAGAGGCACCAGCAGGATCTAAACCAGGGGTGGGGAACCTCCAGCCTCCGGGCCGTATACGGCCCGCGAGACAATTTATAAACACACGCAAAAAAGAAAAAAAATTAAGAAATCTAGACCGCAAAAAAATAAACAAGCGAGTGCCTGTTTTCCTGGCCAAGGTCAGGGTCCATGAACACAACACGAGCCTAACGTGTCATCACGTGGGATATGTCTCGACTGACAGGGGAAGTTCTGACGGAGAGCACCAGATCGCCACTCCAGCACTTCAGAAATTGCAGTACCGATAAGGAGCCGTACACATGCCGCAGTTTCTGCGTGGCTGTGTCTTTAGTTGAAAGCCCAGTGGCATCTGCTCATCTGTCATACTGATTTTTGTCGCTGCTTTTAATTGAACTATTCATATCTTAGACTGCACTGTAACTTTTATCCATGTATTTTTTCTTTTACTGTTTATTTTATTCGCTTTTCTTTTTAATGATTTTAAATGCCATTTTCTTAATGTCTTTCATTTTTTGTAAAGCACTTTGAATTGCCTTGTGTTGAAAAGTGCTCTATAAATAAACTTGCCTTGCCTTGATCATACAGTCAATAACTTTGTTGTTATTAGCATCTGGTTAGCTCGCTATGCTAACAAATATAAGAAGCTTTTTCTACAACCAGTGAGGTAAAGGCACTTCTTTATATGATCATTATAATTATAAAAAAATAAGAGAATAAAGTAAACAGGTATAAAATACTATATGACAGTAAAAAAAAGTTGTTATTAATAAAGAAGAATACAGTTTGAAAGGGGAGTGATTAGTCAAATACCCATAAAGAAAAATAAATCTGCTTACAGTTCTGTTTCATCTGGGTGTTGAGAGACGTACCCATAGATCTCTCATGTTGCTCTCAAAGTGCACCAGATTGATGCTTTTAACTTCAACATTTAAAAAAAAATCTTCCCGGGGAAGCATGCCCCCGGACCCCCCTAGAGGAGGTTAGTTCCCCCCCCCACTTAAATCATGTTCACATGGATAGGAAATTAAATACATTTGCACACATCTTGTGTCCATATCTTTCTGTTTTGGTGGTCAAGCCACACCGTGCACGTGCATGCATACGCGAGTCATGGTGAGATATCTGGGTTAAGAGGTTGCTTTTTCTTTGCACAGAATGAAATGAATGGGCTGTGATTTTAGTTTTTTTAAGCACAGGTCAATCATTTGTACGGCCCTCTGAGGATATTGTAAAAATTGAAATGGCCCTTGAGAGGAAAAAGGTTCCCCACCCCTGATCTAAACCAACAGCATTTGGTTGTGAAGGTTGCATTTTACTGAAATAATGTTAAAGGTGCCACGTCACGGCCAGTTCTACTGATCACAATTCCATTGTTGAGGTATACTGGTGTGGGGTCGGCGAGACAGCGAGACACAGCGGAACTCAGCCTGGGCACACACACAAACTCCCAGCCAGGCTGTGGTCCAAAAAAATAAATGTATATTGTGCAATTTTCCAAACTCACATTGGTTTCTCAGACAGCATCTCTGTATAGTCTGTGTATTCACTCTCTGTCCTAAACGGTTTGTTGGAGCTCCTGCCCCCCCCCCCCCCCCTGTGAGCCCAGTGGCCGCCACAAGCGAAACCCAGCCCAAAACACACACACACACCCGCAGCCTGGCTGGGAGTATGTGTTGTGCCCAGGCTGAGTTCCACAGTGTCTCGCTGTCTCGCCGGCCCCACACCAGTGAGCACAGCCCCACCTAGTGTCAGCAGAAAGTATTAAAAATAATGAACAAAATGCAAAAAAAAAATATATATATATATAAAATATATTTTAAGATCATGTTTAATCACCTGATTCGTCTGTACATTGCTGTTTTAGTCTGTGTTCTTCTAATTAGTGTCTACAGTGTGTGCCTATTGAGCTGTTTAGAGCCATGTGGGACAAAACCCAATCATGCCCCTCCCTCTCACTGTCTAAGTGAACGGTGACTGTAAAAACTACACTACGCATGCTCAGAGTATTGTCCTATTTAATGTGTGTGGCAAACAAATAATGACCATAGGGGCACTGAGCTGCCATCCCCCACCATACGTCATCTCACAGCTGATTGGCTGTAAGCATGTGTGCCGCGAAAAGTGGGGTGTGAAGAGGAGAGACGCGTCCTAAAACCAGGAAGTAAGCTGTGCATGGCTTCCCTCCACAAAAAAGCAATGAGATTTCTCCATAGGATTTTAGAAAATAGCTCAAAATATGATCTGTGGGAAACGTAGCTGTTAGATAAATGCACGTTTTGTTCAGCCGGATAATATCCACATGTCTACGGTAGACATGTGGATATTATCCGACTGAAATCGATAGATTTATGAATCATAAATCTATCGATTAGATTTATGATAGACTTTTGAAACTACAAGAACATAAGGAGGACTTTTACAAAAAAGTAATAGAGATTTTTGTCCAGAAGGATAGGCAAATGGACTTCATCTTCAAGTCAAGGTAAGACCGCAATGTTATTGAAAATGGGAGAGAACAATTCAATATATAAATGATAAAATTACATTTTTTGGGTATCCTTTTGTTGAACTGTCTGTTTAAAATTAATTGAAGCATCAGACAAAAAAAGCTTTTGAAAATAATATTATATTTTGATTTAGGTCAAAATATAATATTTGTAAACCTGAAGAGTCAGAGCCTCACCAGCCATGAACCTCACTGCAGAAGCTTATCTATAGACATCTACGTTTGTTGTGCCGCACCACTTTTGTACATATAAAAACGCCACTGGACATGGGACCTTTAAATAACACTATGTGACTCAACCAATTAACCCTAACCCTAACTAACATAAGGTGAAATAAAGATCTCCCTGGTTCCCTCCACAAAAAGCCAATGGGATTTCTTTGTGTGATTTTGGATTATTGCAGAAAATAATCTCTGTAACAGGATCGTCCAATCACGCGTTCAGAAACATGTTGGTGGGCGGGACTTCAGGTGAGTTTAA
>CM053263.1:18863607-18876107 GCA_028583405.1 Pogonophryne albipinna | reverse complement strand
CTTTCTACTTCTTACATGTTGAACACTAATACCTGTACTTTCTACTTCTTACATGTTGAACACAAATACCTGTACTTTCTACTTCTTACATGTTGAACACAAATACCTGTACTTTCTGCTTCTTACATGTTGAACACAAATACCTGTACTTTCTAATTCTTACATGTTGAACATAAATACCTGTACTTTCTACTTCTTACATGTTGAACATAAATACCTGTACTTTCTACTTCTTACATGTTGAACATAAATACCTGTACTTTCTACTTCTTACATGTTGAACACAAATACCTGTACTTTCTACTTCTTACATGTTGAACCCAAATACCTGTACTTTCTACTTCTTACATGTTGAACATAAATACCTGTACTTTCTACTTCTTACATGTTGAACACAAATACCTGTACTTTCTACTTCTTACATTTTGAACACAAATACCTGTACTTTCTACTTCTTACCTGTTGAACCCAAATACCTGTACTTTCTGCTTCTATCATGTTGAACACAAATACCTGTACTTTCTACTTCTTACATGTTGAACCCAAATACCTGTACTTTCTACTTCTTACATGTTGAACACAAATACCTGTACTTTCTACTTCTTACATGTTGAACACAAATACCTGTACTTTCTACTTCTTACATGTTGAACACAAATACCTGTACTTTCTACTTCTTACATGTTGAACCCAAATACCTGTACTTTCTACTTCTTACATGTTGAACCCAAATACCTGTACTTTCTACTTCTTACATGTTGAACCCAAATACCTGTACTTTCTACTTCTTACACTTTGAACACAAATACCTGTACTTTCTACTTCTTACATGTTAAACTCAAATACCTGTACTTTCTACTTCTTACATGTTGAACCCAAATACCTGTACTTTCTACTTCTTACATGTTGAACCCAAATACCTGTACTTTCTACTTCTCACATGTTGAACACAAATACCTGTACTTTCTACTTCTTACATGTTGAACTCAAATACCTGTACTTTCTACTTCTTACATGTTGAACCCAAATACCTGTACTTTCTACTTCTTACATGTTGAACACAAATACCTGTACTTTCTACTTCTTACATGTTGAACCCAAATACCTGTACTTTCTACTTCTTACATGTTGAACCCAAATACCTGTACTTTCTACTTCTTACATGTTGAACCCAAATACCTGTACTTTCTACTTCTTACACTTTGAACACAAATACCTGTACTTTCTACTTCTTACATGTTGAACACAAATACCTGTACTTTCTACTTCTTACATGTTGAACTCAAATACCTGTACTTTCTACTTCTTACATGTTGAACCCAAATACCTGTACTTTCTACTTCTTACACTTTGAACACAAATACCTGTACTTTCTACTTCTTACACTTTGAACACAAATACCTGTACTTTCTACTTCTTACATGTTGAACTCAAATACCTGTACTTTCTACTTCTTACATGTTGAACTCAAATACCTGTACTTTCTACTTCTTACATGTTGAACCCAAATACCTGTACTTTCTACTTCTTACATGTTGAACCCAAATACCTGTACTTTCTACTTCTCACATGTTGAACACAAATACCTGTACTTTCTACTTCTTACATGTTGAACTCAAATACCTGTACTTTCTACTTCTTACATGTTGAACCCAAATACCTGTACTTTCTACTTCTTACATGTTGAACTCAAATACCTGTACTTTCTACTTCTTACATGTTGAACTCAAATACCTGTACTTTCTACTTCTTACATGTTGAACACAAATACCTGTACTTTCTACTTCTTACATGTTGAACCCAAATACCTGTACTTTGTACTTCTTACATGTTGAACTCAAATACCTGTACTTTCTACTTCTTACATGTTGAACACAAATACCTGTACTTTCTACTTCTTACATGTTGAACACAAATACCTGTACTTTCTACTTCTTACATGTTGAACATAAATACCTGTACTTTCTACTTCTTACATGTTGAACACAAATACCTGTACTTTCTACTTCTTACATGTTGAACCCAAATACCTGTACTTTCTACTTCTTACATGTTGAACATAAATACCTGTACTTTCTACTTCTTACATGTTGAACACAAATACCTGTACTTTCTACTTCTTACATTTTGAACACAAATACCTGTACTTTCTACTTCTTACCTGTTGAACCCAAATACCTGTACTTTCTGCTTCTATCATGTTGAACACAAATACCTGTACTTTCTACTTCTTACATGTTGATCCCAAATACCTGTACTTTCTACTTCTTACATGTTGAACCCAAATACCTGTACTTTCTACTTCTTACATGTTGAACCCAAATACCTGTACTTTCTACTTCTTACATGTTGAACATAAATACCTGTACTTTCTACTTCTTACATGTTGAACACAAATACCTGTACTTTCTACTTCTTACATTTTGAACACAAATACCTGTACTTTCTACTTCTTACCTGTTGAACCCAAATACCTGTACTTTCTGCTTCTATCATGTTGAACACAAATACCTGTACTTTCTACTTCTTACATGTTGAACCCAAATACCTGTACTTTCTACTTCTTACATGTTGAACACAAATACCTGTACTTTCTACTTCTTACATGTTGAACACAAATACCTGTACTTTCTACTTCTTACATGTTGAACACAAATACCTGTACTTTCTACTTCTTACATGTTGAACCCAAATACCTGTACTTTCTACTTCTTACATGTTGAACCCAAATACCTGTACTTTCTACTTCTTACATGTTGAACCCAAATACCTGTACTTTCTACTTCTTACACTTTGAACACAAATACCTGTACTTTCTACTTCTTACATGTTAAACTCAAATACCTGTACTTTCTACTTCTTACATGTTGAACCCAAATACCTGTACTTTCTACTTCTTACATGTTGAACCCAAATACCTGTACTTTCTACTTCTCACATGTTGAACACAAATACCTGTACTTTCTACTTCTTACATGTTGAACTCAAATACCTGTACTTTCTACTTCTTACATGTTGAACCCAAATACCTGTACTTTCTACTTCTTACATGTTGAACACAAATACCTGTACTTTCTACTTCTTACATGTTGAACCCAAATACCTGTACTTTCTACTTCTTACATGTTGAACCCAAATACCTGTACTTTCTACTTCTTACATGTTGAACCCAAATACCTGTACTTTCTACTTCTTACACTTTGAACACAAATACCTGTACTTTCTACTTCTTACATGTTGAACACAAATACCTGTACTTTCTACTTCTTACATGTTGAACTCAAATACCTGTACTTTCTACTTCTTACATGTTGAACCCAAATACCTGTACTTTCTACTTCTTACACTTTGAACACAAATACCTGTACTTTCTACTTCTTACACTTTGAACACAAATACCTGTACTTTCTACTTCTTACATGTTGAACTCAAATACCTGTACTTTCTACTTCTTACATGTTGAACTCAAATACCTGTACTTTCTACTTCTTACATGTTGAACCCAAATACCTGTACTTTCTACTTCTTACATGTTGAACCCAAATACCTGTACTTTCTACTTCTCACATGTTGAACACAAATACCTGTACTTTCTACTTCTTACATGTTGAACTCAAATACCTGTACTTTCTACTTCTTACATGTTGAACCCAAATACCTGTACTTTCTACTTCTTACATGTTGAACTCAAATACCTGTACTTTCTACTTCTTACATGTTGAACTCAAATACCTGTACTTTCTACTTCTTACATGTTGAACACAAATACCTGTACTTTCTACTTCTTACATGTTGAACCCAAATACCTGTACTTTGTACTTCTTACATGTTGAACTCAAATACCTGTACTTTCTACTTCTTACATGTTGAACACAAATACCTGTACTTTCTACTTCTTACATGTTGAACCCAAATACCTGTACTTTCTACTTCTTACATGTTGAACCCAAATACCTGTACTTTCTACTTCTTACATGTTGAACCCAAATACCTGTACTTTCTACTTCTTACACTTTGAACACAAATACCTGTACTTTCTACTTCTTACATGTTGAACTCAAATACCTGTACTTTCTACTTCTTACATGTTGAACCCAAATACCTGTACTTTCTACTTCTTACATGTTGAACCCAAATACCTGTACTTTCTACTTCTTACATGTTGAACCCAAATACCTGTACTTTCTACTTCTTACATGTTGAACCCAAATACCTGTACTTTCTACTTCTCACATGTTGAACACAAATACCTGTACTTTCTACTTCTTACATGTTGAACCCAAATACCTGAACTTTCTACTTCTTACATGTTGAACCCAAATACCTGTACTTTCTACTTCTTACATGTTGAACCCAAACTTTATTTTGTGATACTTTTCATGAGTCATTGTCACTATAATCCTACAAAGCAAATAACATACTAACATTCTAAGTAACAGACACTGTTTAACGGCTGCAATGTTTAATAAGCAACTTGCCGTCCGAACATTATTCTCTCCACGGTTTCTATTGTGCCGGCCTTATGACTTAATTGTTATTTGAGTATGTCATTTATGATTTTATGAGCAGAGTAGACATATATCTTAATGTGCAGCTTCTATGTCTCCCAGCAGGACTCCACTACCAAAACACATTAACATTTAAACAGTATATTCTTACAGAAAAATGTCTAAATATTGCATATGCAGCGTGTATTTCGTGTTAGAAGTGCTATGCCACAATGCATTTTCATCACCTCACACTAAATACTGCATGTCTGTAGCATTTAGTTGCTCACTAAAATGATCAAATAAATCGTTTCTTGCCTTTAGACAATTATGTTTGACTGGTTCTGTGTTTTAGGTATACTTTATATTCACTGCTGTTTTTAAATCTGCACATAAAAGAAGAATGGATCGAACAGTGAGCAGCGCCAACAGCCAGCCGTGTAAATGACATATTAGTTCAGAATCCACACACACACACACCACACACACGCACACACACGCACACACACCACACACACACACACACACACACGCACGCACACACACACACACACACACACACACACACACACACACTCACACACACACACACACACACACACACACACACGCACGCACACCACACACTCACACACACCACACACGCACGCACACACGCACACACACACCACACACTCACACACATACACACCACACACACACATATACACACACACACACGTATACACACACACACACACACACACACACACACCACACACTCCCACACACACCACACCACATACTCACACACACGCACACACACACACCACACACGCACGCACACGCACGCACACCACACACTCACACACACGCACACACACACCACACACTCACACACACACCACACACCACACACACACACACACACACACACACACACACACACACCACACACACACACACACACACACACACACACACGCACACACACCACACACACACGTATACACACACACACTCCACACACTCACACACACGCACACACACACCACACACACACACACACACACACACACGCACACACACACACACACACCACACACACACGTATACACACACACACACACACACACACACACACACACACACACGCACACACACACACCACACACACACGTATACACACACACACACACACACACGCACACACACACACACACACCACACACACACGTATACACACACACACACACACACACACACACACACACACACACACACACACACACCACACACACACGTATACACACACAGTTTGTGGATGCAATGAATAATTTATGTTGTGTGAATGTTGTTGGTTGAACACAGTTAAATGTAAAAACAGCCTGCAGGGAAATCACAGCGTAACGTTTCCTGCCTGTCTGTCAGACTCTCTCTAATTTAAATTAAAATATAATTTTTTTGGATGGACGACTATTAGACACCACATAAAGAGGAAATGAAAAGGAGAACGTGTAAAACGCCAACACAGTTTAACCATACGAAGCATAAATATTGTAAATTAAATTACAGAGGAAGGCGTGTTCGCCTACAAACGAACATATTTACTTACTCACTTTGGAGAGGACGTTTTGTGAACATCTGTATTTCTGTATTGGATGTTTTTTTCAATTACAGGAATATATTTTATTGATATTTCTAAACAAGAGTGTAAATTGTGCTTCCTGTTGTCTGTAGTAGTGTACGAAGTATCGTCAAATAAGTCAAAGATGTGCTATTTAAGTGTGAAAAGAGTTTTAAGTGAAGTATTTCCATCCAAATTTCTAGAAAATGTGCAAAAGAAAATACAAATAATGCATTTTTTCTACTGACTTCGCATAAAAGATAATTGTGAGTGTTTTATTTTTGTTATTTCAGATACGAAAACACTTTTGAAATAATGAATGAAATAAAGTTATTTGAGATTTTTCTGTTGCATTTTGTTTTATCAATGTAAAAACCTTTCTACCTCAGTTGAGCGTTAAAACGTACTTTTACAATATTGACTTTTATTCAAATGTATTTCTGTTGTTTTCACTTTTTCACACATTGAGAATATGCATAAAGACACATGGATTTATGTCATCAAATAGTGTTCCCATTCTACAAACCTCTCCTAAAAGGTTTTTGGGTGAAATCGTGAATTTTAAACTCCCTTTCATTAAAAATGAAACGGCGTCACACGAGTGCACGATGTTTTATTCAGATAACACGAGATAACTTTGGTTTGTTTTTAATCCCCTTTAGGGAAATTCAGTTGAAGCACAAAGAGAGAAATGCATTCAGATTGAATAGATAGAAAATAGCAACTAAACATCATGATTAAGTTATGGTGCTAGTAATGTTAAAGACTCAATATAACAAAATACAGATTATAATACGGTACTTTATTATATAATATGGGATGTATTATAAGGTGTTCATGTATAATAATATAGCATAGTATGACAGTGCATACAGTTGAACAGAGGATTTGCACCTTTTATTTTTTTTCATTTTATCGCTCGAAGTGGAGTCGAAAGAGATGAGTTTTCAGTCTGGAAGGTGTGTAAGCTATCTGCTGTCCTGATGTCAATGGGAGCTCATTCCACCATTTTGGAGCCAGGATAGCAAACCCACGTGTTTCTGCTGATGGGAACTTGGGTCCCCTTGGCAGCGAGGGTGCAGCGAGCCGTTTGGTTGATGCAGAGCGGAGTGCACGTGCTGGGGTGTACGGTTTAACCATGTCCTGGATGTAGGAAGGGCCAGATCCATTCGCAGCATGGTACGCAAGTACCATTGTCTTGAAGTGGATTCTAGCAGTTACCGGAAGCCAGTGAAGGGAGCGGAGGAGCGGCGTGGTGTGGGAACATTTAGGAAGGTTGAAGACCAGACGAGCCGCTGCATTCTGGATGAGCTGCAGAGGTCGGATGGCACATGCAGGTAGACCAGCCAGGAGGGAGTTGCAGTAGTCTAGGCGTGAGATGACGAGAGCCTGGACCAGAACCTGCGTCGCTTTCTGGGTTAGCTGGGGACGAATCTTCCTGATGTTGTAAAGCAGTGGTCACCAACCTTTTTAAGCCCAAGATCACCGACCTCGGCCTAGGTGAAAAAGACGGCCCAGACAGTGCTTCCAATTTGAGGCCTTTTATAGGCTAATTGCATCTGAATTACTGTTACAATGAAGGCTCCATAACCAGCTCACAGCATATAGGCAGGGGTAAAGTGCTATTTTTTACGAGTGGGGGGCGGACCTCACCTCCTCTATGTCCTAACCTCCTCTAGGGGGGTCCTCACCTCCTCTAGGTTCTAACCTCCTCTAGGGGGGTCCTCATCTCCTCTAGGGGGGTCCGGGGGGATGCTCCCCCGGGAAGATTTTTTTTAAATATTGAAGTTGAAAGCATCAACCTGCCGTCCTCTCTTGTGTCATGATGAGGTTCACGTAAAGCACGGTTAATGTATTATATTATTGAGGTGTCTCAAATATACGTCAATCAAGTGGCACCTGCTAACGGGGTGGTGGATGATAGGTTTACATCTAAAAACGTATTTTTCAAACATTATTTTAATTTTTCTTTCTTTTGTTACTTTTTTTTTTAACGGTCCGCGATCTACCCGCACCACACTCGCGACTGGTTGGCGACCACTGTTGTAAAGAGTGTATACACAATTAATTGAGTGTCGTCAGCGTAGCAGTGGTATGAAAAACCATGCGGGCTAATGACTGATCCGAGCGAGTTTGTGTACAGAGAGAAGAGGAGGGGACCAAGAACAGAGCCCTGAGGGACCCCTGTAGGTAATTGACAAGGGTCGGACTCGGACCCTCTCCAAGTTACCCTGTAGGTGCGGTCTTTGAGGTATGAGGTGATGAGGGAAAGTGCAGAGCCTGAAACTCCAAGTTCTTGGAGAGTGCGAAGGAGGATCTGATGGTTCACCGTGTCGAATGCAGCAGACAGGTCCAGCAGGATGATGACAGAGGAGTGGGATGCTGCTTTAGCCGTGTGCAGTTCAAACATAAAACCTGCACTCACATCTGCACACTTATGTAATTATATTTAACATTCCAAATATGTATGTATGTCCATTCGAATGACCAACGTTTTACCGTGATATCTGTTTCAACAGTTACTTTATTTTTTAAATGTTGTATTATTATTTGTATTTGTTTTGTATTTTATCTTTATTTTGTACCTTTTTTGAATCCCGTTTTTTTCACTTTGACCATGGTTCTGTTAAAACGCCTGAATTTCTGAAAAATAAAGTTCCATCTTATCTTAAAATACTGTATGTACCCACTCCTAAGACTTGGACTACATACTGGACTTTAGGAACTGTTCTGCCTCAAAAAGGTATCAGTCAAATGTTGCTCTGTGTGTGTGTGTGTGTGTGTGTGTGTGTGTGTGTGTGTGTGTGTGTGTGTGTGTGTGTGTGTGTGTGTGTGTGTGTGTGTGTGTGTGTGTGTGTGTGTGTGTGTGTGTGTCACCTGGATCTTCTCCGTTGGTTATTGATAATCCTTCTGCCCCGCGGCGCTGTCTTCTGTGCGGACAGATTCCCGCTGCAGTCCTTCTGAAGGTCGTGTTAATGTTCCGGACGTTTCATTTCCCGTCGCCTGCAGAGAGCCGGACGGATGTCTCACACTCATTTATTTTTTATGAACGATAGATCAGGAGCGGCCTGGAGGTCTGCGCTGCCTCACAGGAGGACTCTTCATCCAAAAGCTTTTTAAAGGTCACCTATCATGCAAAATGCACTTTGTGATGTCTTTTATACATAACCATGTGTCCCCGGTGCGTCGGGGAATTCACGCAGCGTCAGGAAATAAAACCCTCTCTCTTTTCCTCCGTACCCAAATCTCTAAAAACGGGGAACAACGGAGCTGATCCAGATTTGCGTCCGATATGACGTAATATCTGAAATGTGGACCCACGACCCAATCAGAAACGTTGCTATCAGAAACAATGCCCGACTGTTTTGGACGTAATATGGTCGGTGTTTACATTAGCATCGCTAACACTCAGAGCTAACCTGTACTGGAGAGCATGTGTGTGAAGAAGCAGGAAGTAAAAAGGAACTCACCTTGTGGTATAACCGGCAAGAGAGAAAGCCTTTGAGCTCCAGACTGTTTCAGAGAGAATCCTTGATAATCCATGATATGGCGTTTCATCACGGCTACATTTAGTTAAGACGGTAGCTGCCGGGTCCCGCATGAGCTCAGACCCCTCCTCTTTTAAAGCTTTATTCCCCAAACAGCACTTTAGAAACAGGAAGTGAAATAGAGGGATATGAGGCATGGCTAGAATGGGTGATCTGTTTGGTATTTTGAGCAAAACACTTCATAGACATGTTTTTTATACATGTTTATATATCTGAGACCTATAATATATGCCTAAAAATAGCATAATAGGTTACCTTTAAAGCCACTGAGATGAGACATGTACTCGTTGCTGACTGATGTTGTAGAGAGTTTATTTGCGGCCTGTATAATTGAATATGATCTCATTAGTTTTGGTTAAGAACTAACCTGTAACTAACTACAGTATTCTGGCATTTACTACAAACGACCCCAAATGTAATTGGCAAAAATGTAACACACCTCGTACTCCAAGTCTAATACGTACGGATCTTAAACTACTTGACGAGAAAAAACTAAATTCAGGGAACTATTAAAACTATTCAAATATAATTAAGAGTCTTGATACATTTTCTAAATAAAACGTAACATTTAAATCACTTTGGCATGAACTGTCTTACACCTCTCTTCCATGCGGATATTAGCAATTAGCAAATTTGGCTTTTTAAATATAATTTTGTTAGTAAAACGTGTTTTTAAAGAGTACACGGCTGGATGCATGAGGCTTGGGTTATTCTAACAGAGTTGAGTAACAATTTGTAAATGGATGTTTAAATGACTTTATAAAATATGGTGGTAAAAACGTTCTCTTAAAGAAATGATAGTGGTGATTTAATGAGTTACTAAGGATGGTTTTATGAGTGAAATATTCCTCTAAGTTAAAGTGGACCTATCATGCAAAATGCACTTTGTGATGTCTTTTATAAATCAACGTGTGTCCCCGGTGTGTCGGGGAACTCACGCAGCGTCAGAAAAGAAAACCCTCTCTCTTTTCCTCCGTACCCAAATCTTTTAAAAACGGGTGTAACAACGAGCGGATACAGATTTCCATCCGAGGTGACTTCGGCGGACCCACAGAAAGTTGCTATCAGAAACAATGCCTGACGTGTTTTGGACGTCTTTGTTTACATTAGCAAGCCTCGCTAACACTCCGAGCTAACCTGTACTGGAGAGCACATGTGTTTAAAAAGCAGGAAATAAAAAAAGGAACTCACCTTGTGATAAACCCACAAGAGAAAAAGCATTTGAGCTCCAAACTGTTTCAGAGATAATCCTTGACGTGGTCTCATTTGCTGGGAGAAAAGTTGAACTACCCGAGAACATAAGCATCCTTTGCTTCAGAAATGACATTTATAGCAAAGAAAAGGTGCATTTTCTAAAGGTAAATATATATTTTGTGTCACAATACCTGAGTTTTATGACGGTTAGTGTAAAACATTTCAATGGTTCGCAGCCTTTGAGATGTTGAGAGCAGTTACATGTGACACAGATGAGATTCTTCACATGTTTTACTCAAACAGACGCAATTCATCAATGCATCAAACTGAAAATACAGCAGACTAACAGACAAAGAAATCCTGCAGAGAAAAACTGGTTATTGTTCTTCCTTCCTACCTTTAGTGTGTGTGTCTCACAGGTTAAAGGTGTGTGTTGGTGTGTTTGCAGAGGAACACACCCTATACTTGTCACTCTAAGTGAATTCCTGCACATACAGTATGAAAGTGTGTGTGTGTGTGTGTCGGGGTGTGTTTGATGCTATTTCTGCTCGTTGCATCACTTCTCAGCACAGGAAGGTCTGATGGACACTTTGAATCCGTGAAAGAGCGTCTGTCTGCGTATGTCTGTCTGTCAATCATCTTATATCCTCAAAACAGAAACCCCAATGTTTTCAGAGCCCTCTGTTTCGTCTGTCAGGCTTCCAGACGCAGCCTTAGAAACGTCTAATCTTTAACCCTTCATGCCGAGGACAGACAGACACATTAAAGAGCCAAAACTGTTGAAGTAAAACATGTTTTAATGCCATCTGACGACAAGTTTAAAGAGGCCCTATTCTGCTTTTTGGGGGGTTTCCCTTCCCTGTAGTGTGTTCTATAGGTTTTAGTGCATGTAAACGGTCTGCAAAGGCTAACATCCCTAAGTTAAGGAACATAGTGACATCACAACGGAACACTCAGAGCAGACTGGGCTCTGGTTTCAGACAGAGGGTGAAAAGAGGTGCTGCAGCACAGGCAGTGTGAGAACAATAAAGAGCAGTTTGAACATTAAAGCACGGAGACAGTAGAGACACTACATACTGATATACACCTGAACATCAGCAGGAGAGGACTCTTTAAAGTAGAGACACTACATACTGATATACACCTGAACATCAGCAGGAGAGGACTCTTTAAAGTAGAGACATTACATACTGATATACACCTGAACACCAGCAGGAGAGGACTCTTTAAAGTAGAGACACTACATACTGATATACACCTGAACATCAGCAGGAGAGGACTCTTTAAAGTAGAGACATTACATACTGATATACACCTGAACATCAGCAGGAGAGAACTCTTTAAAGTAGAGACACTACATACTGATATACACCTGAACATCAACAGGAGAGGACTCTTTAAAGTAGAGACACTACATACTGATATACACCTGAACATCAGCAGGAGAGGACTCTTTAAAGTAGAGACACTACATACTGATATACACCTGAACATCAGCAGGAGAGGACTCTTTAAAGTAGAGACACTACATACTGATATACACCTGAACATCAGCAGGAGAGGACTCTTTAAAGTAGAGACACTACATACTGATATTCACCTGAACATCAGCAGGAGAGGACTCTTTAAAGTAGAGACACTACATACTGATATACACCTGAACAT